>PVJH01034465.1:0-20558 GCA_004026705.1 Nesogale talazaci
CAGCAGAGCAACCCTGCCATCTGGATTCATGTTCTCTCCAAGAAAGAACTGGTCGTTTTTGAAATGTGCAAGGATGTGCTTGATTTGCTCTGCAGCCCCTGTGCAACCGACCATCTTCCCTTCCACTTCCAGACAGCCCTTCTGCGATGTCCGGGATCTTGTAGATGTCGAGAACATCCCATCATGGCTGATGAGGTCCAGTTGGTAGATGATCATGATGGCGGCCGGGACACCATTGACCAGGGGGACGGGCGGGGGGGCGGTGTTTCTTGATTAAAAATTAGGTCTATATGGAGCAACGAAAATTTTTCATAGAGGGCTGAGCCCTGGTGGCGTAAGTGGTTGAGTGCGGAACTGCAGCCCGCGGACTTGGCGGTTCAAATCCAGCGTTGGCTCTCCGGAGCGGCACTGGGTAGTGCCCATGACCACCGGAGGCAGTGATGCCGACAAAAAAAAAAAAAAAAGAAAGAAAGAAAGAAAAAAATTTTCATAGAATGCAAAAATAGTATTGTAATATAGCTATTTTAATTTTAAAATGCTGTGGGACACAGACAAATTGTTAAAAAGTGGGACATCTGGTCACCTTAGAGGGAGAGAGCAGGGACACTGACTTAGGAGGAGGCTGGAGCTTGGAGGGAGTGTGGTGCTGGGGAAAGTGGGAGCAGGCTGAAAGATTCTTCAAGTCTCTTGTAGCCTTCTGTTAACCATATCTTTTAGTTTAGGAGGGGATTCTTCAATAAATAAAAGTAGTTTTTTTTAAGTCTTTTTTTCGAATATTTCCAAAACTCACTATCATCAAGTAGATTCCAGCTTGATAGAATGTAGTAGGATAGGATAGAATTTCCACTGTGGCTTTCTGAGACTATAGCCATTTGTGGGACTAGAAACCCTCGTCTTTCTTCTCTGGATGACTAGTAGATTCAAACTGCTGACCTTGTGGTTAGCAGCCCAATCCAGAAACACTATGCCACCAAGGTTCCTGGATTTCTAAATATAATACATATATATACATACATACACACACATATATAATATATATATATATTTGGGGGGGCATCACTGCCTCTGGTGGTCATGGGCACTACCCAGCCGCTCCTGAGAGCCGCCGCTGGATTTGAACCGCCAAGCCCGTGGGCTGCAGTCCCGCACTCAACCACTTATGCCACTGGGGCTCAGCTATAATGTAAATATTTATGTGTAAATATTTACAAAGGATCGTTGCATCCTCTGAATGCAAACTATAAAAAATTAACTGTAGTCTCTGATGAAAAGAGGCACTTAAACTTTTGTTGAACTTAGTTAGGAGTATGTTAACACATTTATTGAATTATTAGTTTCAAAGTATTGGGATGATGTGTTGTGGGAGACTTGCGAATGTAAAAAAGAACACCATTTACCTACATTCAGTTTGTGATCTAACAAAATGGAAGGGTTTAAATTCAAGAAAGTTGAATCATTTCATAAGATTGTCCTATATGCATTCATCATCATCATTATTGATGATGTACAAGAAAGGAAACTTCCATGGTGCGTGTTTTCAAGACACTGGGAAGATGGGTCAGTCATTGAATGTGCAAAATTCTGAATGCTATGTGCTGTGAATTCTGGCATGATGCTGGCCTGAAAATCCTTAGGTGACTCAGGAGAAACAGTGTTTGCTTGCTAATGCTCACATTGTAAACTCAAACAATAAAAGAAAGCGAGACCATATTATTGCCAAGCTATAGCAGAAAATGGTTTGGCTTGCTTGGATATGTACTTATGGTGAACATTTGGAAATCCTAGCCTTGCTGTTTGCAGAACATCAAAAATGAAAGCATTTAAATAACCATGGAGTCTTTGCACTTCAACCAACTCATTCTTCTGTACCCCCAACCACTTCTGCTTCATAATGAGAGATTTAGCTGCTAAGCTTAGAGAATGGGTATGAAAATGCAGTTGACTCCAAAGAAACTTGGAGACTATGAATCTGTGTTCAAAGTTCAGCCAAAATAAAGAAGTCAGCATGAATTGCCATTAATAATGCTATAAAAATATTTCCAGAAACCAACAGTTATTTTCTTCTTCATTTTTTGGTCTGCAAGAAATAACTTAAACCACACTGGTAAACAGAAATTCTGAAAGCAATTTAGAACACGAATCTCCATTGTGTGCTATAAACAAACAGAACCGTAGTGATGGAGAAGCCATGTGTCGTTAACTCAGAGGTTTTCCCACAATAATGGGATTTCAGCAAACAAGTGGTCATTGACTGCTTATTGTGTGGTCAGCCTTATGAGGACATGGAGGAGAGAACGCCTAAGAAAGGGCCATGCAACAGAGTTGTGCGTCCTGACTTTGAGGCATCTCTCCTGATTTGGACAGAGTCCTGATGGTGCAGTGGTTACACATGGACTGTGATCGCATGATCAGTAATTTCAAAACCAACAGCCGGATTTGTGGGAGCAAGACTGGATTTTCTCCTCCTGTAATTAATTACAGTCTCAGAAGCCCACTGGGGATCACTTTATGAGGGGGTGCCCCCCTAAAAATGGGATATTTTTCTACCAAAGCTATGTATTATTTTTTAAAAAACCAACCTTAGTTCTTCTTTTTTCTTAAAATCATTTTATTGGAACTTATACAACTCATCACAATCCATCCATCCACCCATTGTGTCAAGCACATTGGTACATCATCCTGAAAGCATTTGTACATCAAGCACATTGTACATCATTCTCAAAGCATTTTTTTTCCTACTTAAGCCCTGGTTATCAGCTGCTTTTCTCCCTCCCTTCCTTTTCCTCTCTCATGAACTCCTGAAAATTTATAAATTATTAATATTTTTTCATGTCTGACACTGACTAATGTCTCTCTGCACCCACTTTTCTGTTATCTGTTCCTCAGGGAGTGGGTTGAATGTGTAGATCACTGTGATCAGTTCCCCTTTCTTCCCCACCTTCTCCTTATCTCCTGGAATTGCTACTCTAATTATTGGCCCTGAGGAATTTATCTGTCCTGGATTTCCTTTGTTTCTAGCTCTTATCCGTACTAATGTACATTTTCTGGTAAGGTAGAATTGGAATCATTTGTAAGGTAGAATTGGAATCATTATAGTGGTGGTGGTGGGGGAAGGGGAGGAAGCATTAGAGAACTAGAGGAAAGTTATATGTTTCAATGGTGCTAGACTACACCCTGTCTGGCCTGTCTCCTCCCCACAACACTTCTGTAAGGGGATGTTCAGGTGCCTGCAGATGGGCTTTGGGTCTCCACTCCTCACTCCCCCCCATTCACATTGATATGATTTTTTTGCTCTTTGATGCCTACTTGATTGTATCAATACCTTCTGATCACACAGTCTGCTATGCTTCTTACATGTGGATTTTGTTGCTTCTCAGCTAGATGGCCATTTGTTTATTTTCAAGCCTTTAAGACCCCAGATGCTTTATATTTTGATAGCTGGCTGCCATCAGCTTTCTTCACCACATTTGCTTATGCATTTGCTTTGTTTTCTGCGATCATGTCAGGAAAGTGAGCATCACGGAATGCCAGTTTACTAGAACAAAGTATTCTTGCACTGAGGGAATTCTTTAGAGGACCTGTGTCCATCTGCTACCTTAATACTAGACCTGTAAATATATTCACATAAAGCTATTTCCCCATCTTCATCTATGACTATATTTGCATATGTACATGCCTGTATGTAGACCTCTATAAATTCCTTTGCCTCCTAGTTCTTTCCTCTATTTCCTTTTACTTTCCTCTTGTCCCACTATCATGTCTAGCCTTCATTTGGGTTTCAGTCATTCCTCTCAGTTACATTGCCCTTCTTCAAGCCCTACCAGACTTCCTACACCTTCCTATCCTTCAATTTTGGATCACTTGTTCCCTTGTTCCTGGGTTTGTTAACATCCACTTCTTTTCCCCTACCTTCCCCTCTCTCATGTCATCCTGGAACTGTTGATTTCCTTGTTTTCCCCTCCAGATTGTTTATCCTGCCTATCTCATCTAGATAGACCTGCAGAGATAATAATATGCACAAAAAACAAGACAGAGAAAAATAAAGCAACAAAAGAAAACAAAACAACAACAATGACCCCCCCTCCCCAAAGAAAAGTTTTAAACAGTTCAAGGTCTGTCTGACAAAATAAACTTATCACTATCAAAGTACTTTCCATTATATTTAATACATTTGTCAAATCTTTGATTCCATTCATAGAACATTTTTCAAACTCATCTCTTTGGATGATTGACAGTGCCTCCCTTATTTATTCTTCACCTCTTCTACGTTGGAAAATCTTTACCCTTTCATTCCCATCTGCATTCATAGAAACAAAAAGAAGTCTCGCAGAGCAAAGTTAGGTGAGTCAGGTATGTGGGACAAGAGAGGCATGATGTTTTTTTTCCCCAAATCTCACACACAGAGATGGCTGTATGAATAGGTGCATTGTCATGGTGGCAAAAACAATCCCCCATCTGCCACAAATCAAGCCTTTTTTTGTCCCACACTGCTATGCAATCTTTTCAGAACCTCTAAATAGAAGGTTTGATTAATAGTCTGACCTGGTGGAACAAACTCCAAATGCAGTGAGTCAATATTTCCATCCATTCAGGAAGTTGATGGATGTCCAGAACAAGGTTTGTCATTAATCGACATTTCGCCTTTTTTGAAATGAGAAAATCATGCATACACTTGAGTTTTTCCTATAGTGCTGTACTTGTAAACTGTGTTCAACATCGCACCAGTTTCTGTGGCATTTTCCCCCAGCAGGACACAAAATTTCACAGCTGCATGCTGATCTCTTCAATTAGTCATTACAAAAAAACAGGTTCTAGTGTAACTGCTCTTGTGAAAATATTCACTGTGATTGTCCAGGTGATGCTACTAGATGCACGAATGCAGAGTGGATTGCTCCATGTTCACCTACTGGGGAAAACACATACTACAAAAGCTCTGCCCAGCAGAGCTTTTTCCCCATTTTTTTTCTGGGCTTACCCTCTTGTAAATCAGCACTGACTCTATGGCAATGAGTTGGCTTGTTTCTGATTTGTGGGAGCAAGCAGAAAGAGATTATATAGCAATACAAGGCTATGTGAGGCTGCGTGTTTAAATGACAGCTGTGTCTCCCAGTGGGGAGAGTGGTCACAGAAAGCAACATTAATGACAATTGGAGGGACAGATTAGACAGGATGTAGAAGAGGAAAACTGGACAGAAAAGGCATTCCAGGAGGAGATTATCAGGAAGCAGTAAAGATGGCATGTTAGAGAGCAAGGAGTGGACTTGCCTGTGAGATGTACCAATGGCGGGTCAATTCCTTGCAGAAGGAAAGTTTTCCTTGTTTCCCTGCTCTCTGATATGCTTTATTGGTCCAGCCTCTTTTGCTTTATAGCTCAACTCCATCTCTGTGAGGGGAGCCTGTCCCTAGCACGTCATCATGGGTCTGGTAGGCGCAATTGTACAGCGATAGTAAGTAAAGATTATAGTAGTCATAGAAAATATGAGAGATAGAAGAGAGATTGAAATAATGGAGTCAGGCACCTTTTGTGGTAGCATCCTCACCTCAGCCTTGCTTGGTGGTCCACCTGGAGAGAGGAGGAGGAGGAGGAGGAGGAGGAGGAGGAGGAGGAGGAGGAATGTCTGGGGATCAGTGGAGAGAACTGGGAGAGAGATAGCTTCTTTATTGCTAACCAATATCACTCTTTGGGGGGTGGGGAAGCCCCTTAATTACAGGTAAAGGCATATTTCACAGGCAGGGATTGCACTATAGGTTATACAGCAATGAGGGGAGACAATCTAGGGACATACCCACAAAAGGAAGGGGAGGTATTGGGGCCCCACATGTGACAAGATGGGCAGATCCTAGATTCAGGGAGTCAGCCAGTTTCCTGATGTCACAGAGCATGTTTTACCTGTTCTCTGGCCCTCCTAGAAACCATTAACTGTGGGGTGTGAACTCCACCTACAGGGACAGGCCGAATACTTGAAAGTCTTCAGGGAGAAGTACTCTTTTGTCCCTAACAGCAGGGCGTGGATCCCACCAGACAGTGTAAATCTTTGGGGGCAACAAAACCAGGGAATAGTCTTATTATAAACCCACACATCTCTTAGCGCTTCTTAGCCATTCGCCTCTTTTAGTTGCTATGCAAGACTGCTCTGTCCTCATCCCCAACTCCTCAAGCCTAAATTCTTTTTGTACCGTATCAGTAATGAGTCTGGGTTGAATAAAAGAGAAAGGAGACAATTAGATAAGGTGCCCTCATGGAAGCCATGAGAAGGAAAATTTCAAACAGAAGCATTTTCAGTTGTGGCCTCACAGAATATTCAATTCCCGTGTCAGAGCCGTGATTCTTCTGCCTTACTTTACTAAACAGCTTTCACAAAGCCCTAAGGTTCTGTGACTGCTAATTCTTTCAAGAGGTTCTCCTGGTTTTACTCAGCATTGGTAAACTCTGTGGTCACTCGCCACTCTTCAGCTCTGCTGTGTTAGCCACTCACCTCAGATAGCCCCAGTTCACAGAGTACTCAGTCCCTCTGCCAATAGTTTGTTTTCTTCTGCTTTCCCAAAGAAGAAAGGCCACTTTATTTATAGTCATGATTGCTCTGAAATTTAAACATGTATTTTGAACTGTTTTTTAAGATGATATAGTTCTTGTGTAACTTGTAGAATTTCAGTGTTTCCTTTTCTCAGTGTCTGCTTTCTCAGTTACATTTCATATGTGAGGACAGCTACATTGCTGATGCATGATAGTCCCTTGAGCAACCCACTTGACCCGCTGTTCCAACCTTCTTATCCAGGAAATTGCCAATTAATTTCTAATAAAACTGCTCAGGATGGCCTTGTGAAGCAAACATATCCCAAGGACTTCCAAATCTTGTTAAGACATGTAACCTTCCTTTCTGATGCCATCGTTATTTTTGCTCTTCAATTTTCTTTTTTTATTACTCCCTAAGTATAGCCACTTCATTTTCCTTTTTGATGACTTCTAATAGTTAGATTCATATTTGTACATTTCATATTAACTTACTGGTGGAGTTATTCACTTTTTTTTTTTTGCATTTTGAGCCATGCCCCATCAGCAAATGTAGATTCATTCATACATCTATATAGAAGACCAGTTCATATAACTATTCAAATTTAAGCACCAGTCACTAAAGTCAATGATGAGAAATTGAAGATTTTT
This sequence comes from Nesogale talazaci, assembly GCA_004026705.1. Taxonomy (NCBI): domain Eukaryota; kingdom Metazoa; phylum Chordata; class Mammalia; order Afrosoricida; family Tenrecidae; genus Nesogale; species Nesogale talazaci. Next base: position 7,163 of record PVJH01034465.1, read on the forward strand.
GCAAACTTCTTCCACTCAAAATTGGTCAGGCATGCATCAAGATACATGGATAATTACAGATGACTGGAATGGGAAAGTTGAAAATAAAGAGGAAGGAAAATATGACTGGTAACAAAGCTGAAAATAATATGATAGAATTTTTCAATGTCAATGTTTCCTCGGTTGCAAATGCCTTTTTAGAACCATATGAACTGTGATTATGCAGTATAGATACAGTATAAGATATGAAAAATACTATACAGTGTAAATTATGAAACTAGTAACTTATTAAGAGTTCATGAGAGTGAGAGGGCAGGGGAGGAAGGAAAAAAGAGGAGCTGATATCAAAAAGCTCAATTAGAAAAAACATGTTTTGAAAATGATGATGGAAAAATATGTACAGTTTGCTTGCTATAATTGATTTACGATTGCTATAATATCTATAAGAGCGCCCAATAAAATTATTTATAAAAAACAAACAAAACATGAATGGTGACTATACAGTACAAATTTACAGGAATCCAACTGATTGTATCTGTGGGAAGAGATGATGCAGAAGTTTAACATCATTAGCTAAGTACTGACTGTAGAATAAACCATTAATTGCTTATATGCAAATGCAGGTTGAAGCTGAAGAAAAAAAATTAAAGTTCTCAAGAGCCAAACTATTACCTTGAATATATCCCAGGTGAATTTAGAGACCATCTCAAGCATTTTGGACATTCAGGATGGACCAGTCCTTGGGGAACATTCTGCTTGGTAAAGTGGAGGGTCAATGAAAGAAAGGAAGATGCGCAATGAAGTGGATTAACATAACAGCTACAACACGTAAGAACAACAGGAACCCTGGTGGTGTAGTGGTTATACACTGAGCTTCAATCCACAATCCACCAACAGCTCTAGGGGAGAAAGACAAAGCTTAGCTAACCAAGTGTGGCAGTTACATAATCCACTGTCACCTTGAGGGAAGGGGTGGAGTCTATCCTGCCAATCAGGTCATAGCCAATGAAGCCTCTGTGTGGGCATGGCCTTTTCCTGAGGAATCTGGAACTCCTGCTTTCCTCCCCGGAGGCAGAACACACACTCTCCTGTTAACAAGCCACATGGAGCTATACTGCTGGAGTCAGAGCCCTGGAGCTGGAGGAACCACGTGGAGACCCACGCCACCACTGAGACTTCCACCATCACTGGATCCACAAGACTTTCCACCCACTGGTCTTGATCTTCCTGCATTTAGTGTCATTGTAAGTGCTGTGTGAGTTTAATGATGAACTTATAGACTGGTATTGCACATAAGGGCTAATATCAGACTTATGGACTTGACCTGGACTGGGTTGGGATTTTTTTCTCAATATACAATAGCTCTTTCCTATACATATATGAGTCTCCCTGGATTTGTTTCTCTAGTCAACACAGACTAACACACCAATGATAGAAGCTTTCCTATGTGACAGATAAAAAATTAATGTCACTACTATATAAAGAACTATTTTAAAAATAAGAAAAAGAGGAACATCTCAAAAGAATGTGGGAAAAATGTATAGACAAGCAGTATGTTTCACAGAAGAAGAAAGACCAGTGCCAGTAACATTTTGGGGAAAAAAATACAGCCTAGCTATGTAGTCTAATGAAATATAAATATTAAAAAATATTGAATAGTAACTTAGACAATTTTGTAATATTTATCAATAGAATATAAAAAGGTATGCATATGCGCTCACCTAGCAATTCCATTTATAGAAATTTATGCTAAGGAAATGTTCACACATTATTTGAAGATGAATGTATAAGGATATTCTTTATAATATGTTAGTAATAATGAAACATTGAAAATAGTCTAGTTATCCAATTCCAGGGTAGAAGTGTATGCACAAAATTTAGCAGGGTTATCTCTGGATTATGGGATGATAAGCTATTCTTCTAACCTGACTTAAATCATTTCTTTCTTTTTTTCTGCCTCTCTTTATCCTTCCCCTTTGGGCCTTTTGTGTTTCTATGCATTCTAGTATGCACTAGTTTTGTAGGACGCAAGTAAGTGATATCCACTTTTTTTTTAAAGAGAAGTTCAAAACCTTTATTGCTAAGATCTCTCATGGCCCACATGTGCATGACTGACAGGTTCAACGTAGCAACCTTCCCAGCTAAATATTGTAATGTTACCTCCAGTACTCAATTTCTTTCTGCTATCCTTACTCATCAGTCACTTGGAATTCCAGGGGAGATACATTTAGAGCATTTGTTCACAAGGAGGCCACAAGATGTGTGCTTCCCATCACAATGAATTGGGATTCCTGATGGATGTGTTATACACAAAGGAAACATTTTTAGCCCCCCGTTTCAGCACACCCCAACATCCATATTTTTTAAAAGCAGGCAAATATACAAAAAACATGCAAATTTTTGGATAAGATAATGGAGTTTGCTAACTTTAATGATCTGATATGTCATCTTCATATAATAGTTTTTATAGTTTTCAACCTGATCACTTCTTCTAGAAAAGCAGAGAGAAAAAATTATTCTATTATTGTATTTTTCTATTTCCCTACCACAAAACCTTCCTTTGTTTTAAATGATCCAGCCCTTCAGTCTGCCTCTGTGTGAATCTTTAATTTTTTTGATATGAAGTTTTTGGGTCTCCACTTTCATCCCCACTCCTCCTCTCCTTAGGAGAGCAAGAAAGGAATCCCCAAAGCAATGCCGACCCTGACAGCCAGAGAAGTAATATCAAGACCTGCCTTCCTTATGTGACAGGAAGATTTTTTCTCTCTCACTGATCTGGCAAATGTACTTCTGTACAAAAGGGCTAAGTTTTGCTTAACCAGTAGCACATTTCATGGGTAAATTTCTTTCAAAGTTAAGAATTTGCCCCATGTGAGTTGGATAAGGATAAAATTTCCAATTTACCGCAAAGTAACTTTCTATAAAATGAAGTTTATTACCATGAAAATGTTGGTAGACTCATCCCTTGGCTTTTATGAGAGCCATATTTTTTCTTTGATGCTTTCTGATCTCTCCTCAGGTTTATGCTCTTGCTCTATTGTGCTTCTGAAATGTGTTTTCCTAGGTCCTGAACTTAGCCCTTTGCTTAATACTTCATATCCAGGAGTCTCTTCCATTACCATGCTTTCAGAGCTCACTTGCTAGCTAATGATGGTCGAAGATTTGGCTTCAGGTCAGATGTCTTGTCTGGTGCCAATCTGATATGCTCAACCATTTCAAAAGACAGAAAAGCTGTTGGTACTGAAGAAGGAAGTTCAAATTGCCTTGATGGCATTAGCAAAAAAACAAGTCCCAGGAATGGATGAGTTACCAATTGGAGTGTTTCAACAAGCTGATGAAGCACTCATGAATCTATGCAAAGATAATTGGAAGATAAGGATCTGCCCAACCAATGGGAAAGATCCATCATTTCACCTATTCTGAAGAAAAGTGACCCACAAAATGCAGAAATTTATCAAACAAAGTCTTGATATCACATGCAAGTAAAGTTTGGGGTAAGATCGTTCACCAATGGTTGCAGTAGTACATTGACAAGAAACTGCTAGCGGTTTAGACCTAATTCAGAACTGTCTGTGAAACAAAGACTGTCATTGCTGCAGTCAGATAGACCTTGCCCCAAAGCAGGGAATACCAGCAAAAAAGTTTGCTTGTTTTTTATTGATTATATAAAAGCATTTAACTGTGTAAATCATAACCACCGAGGGGGTCACATTGAGAAGAATGGAAATTTTATTTCACTGAATTTTCTAGGGAAACAAAAACCAGTGACATTCATCTCTCTAGTAGAAAGAATTTTATATGAAGAGAGCAATCCAGCTCAGTCTGACTGAAGCCCATGAGTCGCATGGTAGCTGGAGATTTTAAACTCACACAGCTGCCGGGAGGTAAAGCAGGAAGATGAAGCAGGCAGCCGGGAGATCACAGGCTAGAGGGTGAAGAGTCACCAGAATTCAAGGGCCATAGGAATATGTCAGGGTACCAACAACTCCCAGGCTTAGCAGGCCACATGGACCATCTGTTTCAAAGGGGAGACAGAGGACCCAATCAAGCAGGAGAGAGAAGAATCAGAGAGATAAATTCTCCGTGTCTCTTTTATAAAAAGGCCACATGCCCGAGGAGCTGACATGATGGATAGTTTGGATGACATGCCTACCTCTATAAGCCAAACAATCACACTCACTGCTATTTCAGTTGATGCTCCGGAGTGGATGGTCGTGTTGAATGCCTCTCCTTTTGCTGTGCAGTCTCCATAAAGTTGATGTAAAATCTAACCATTACAGAATTCCAAAAGGCTTCCTTGTGTTCCTAAAGAACCTGCACATGGATCAATAAGCAACTGCTTGACTAGAACAAAAGTTTGAACCTGCCTGGTTTAAAATCAGTAAAGTTGTGCATCAGCGTTGTATCATTTCACCATACTTATTCGACCTGGATACTGGACGAGTAATTTGATAAGCTGAATTACATAAGCGGAGTGTAACGTCAGGACTGAAGGAAGATTTACTAACCTGAAATATGCAGATGGCACACCCTGCTTGCTGAACATGAAGAGAACTTGAAGCCCTTGCTGATGAAGATCAAGCATTGCAGCCTTCAAGATGGATTACAACTTCCTGTAAAGAAAATCAAAATTCTCACACCTGGACCAGTAGGCAACATTAGGATAAATGGGGGAAAAATATCGATGCTGTCAAGGATTTTATCTTCCTTGAATCCACATTTGTGGTAGTTACGTAATTTGGTGTTATTTTGAGACTATTAAGAATGAAGGGACGGAGGTTAGCCTGTCAATCAGGCTGCAGCTTGATGACCTAATATAGAGGGACGAAGGAGCTCAATATCTCACTGGAGGACAGACCCACACTCATTGCTTCATCTTCCTGCCACACGGAGATACACTGATGGAGCCAGAGCTCTGGAGCTGGGGAGCCACGTGGAGACCCATGCCGGCACTGAGATGCTTCCACTGCCACTGGATCTGCAAGACTTTCCTCCCACTGGCCTATGATCTTCCTGCATTCACGATCATTGCATGGCTGTGTAAGTCTAACGAAGAATTTATGGACTAGTATCAGACAGACGGGCGAGACTAGTCCCTGGCAAAAGACATCACTCTTGGTAAAGCAGAGGGGCAGAGAAAAAGAGGAAGTTCCTCAAGGTGGTGGATTGAGACAGCGGCTGCTACGGTAGCTCCAAATGTGATAACAATCGTGAGGCTGGTGCAGGAAGAGGCAGTGTCTTGTTCTGTCGTACACAGGATTGCTGTGAGTTGGAACTCACTCATCCACACCTAATAACAGCAACCCATTGCTGCGTAGGCACCCCCCTTGTCTCCCGATGCCTCAGCCTTGATGGCATATGCTTAAAGCCTACCCATCGTGGCTTCCCCCAGACTCCAGACCTTCCTGCATCAGTGGCAAAAGTGCCATTTGCTTTTTACCAGGCTAATAAGAATCTGTCACTTTTGAGTCAGATCTTTTAAATGGTTCGACTCACGTTAGTCATAATTGATAGCAAAACTGGAAGGGAATTGACTTTGTAAATTATGGGTGTACTGGAACATATACATGAAATGGTAAGAAATTTAATCTTTCTCTTATAACATAAGAACAGCATGAGAAAAATATGTGGCAGGCTCAGTGACAAGCTGAAGGCTTGAAGGTGCTGGTAGTAACCCCATCTCCCAAGTCAGGCTCCTGGACAAGTTCCATTCACTATGCCACTTCCAAACCACTCATTCCTGCGCCTGTGTCTGTGCTTTTCCCTATTCCAGGTACAGTTCTTACATTTTACAAATCTCAGCCTATTCCACTTCCACCTTATCAACCACGACAGGCTGAGTTTCAATGACTTACAAAAGTCTCTTTTGGGCTACTGTTCCTTTTCAGAAGCTCTCTCCCATCTCCTCCCCTCTTGTTTGGTCAAATGTTCTTTCATATCCTCTCTTCCGTCATCCTTTCTTCTCCACAACGGTCCTTTTCTCCCTAATTTAAGTTCTATCACATAGGCACGAAGCTGTGGGGACTTTTCCTCCACCCATTTCTTGTGGTCCTGTATGTCAGCAAATCATCTTCCCAAAGTTCTGCTTGGAACTGATCATTTCTCTGCTTCATTGCCTACCATACTCAGTCCTTCATCTTGGCATTCAAGGTCTTCCATCATCTGGCCCAAACTTGTCTTTCAACCTCTGTATCTTACTACTTTGTTTTGTTTTGTTTTGGGGGCATCACTGCCCCCTGGTGGTGGGAGTCAGAGGCTCAGCCTTGCTCCTGGAGAGCGCTGCTGCATTGGAACCTCCCATCCAGTGAGCCGTAGTCCTGCGCACAAGTACTATGCCACCAGGGCTCAGCCTATCTCACTACTTTTAATACAAATTTAGAACCCAATTCGAGTTATGTTTTAGCCATTCTCCCATAACATATCCAATAGAGAAAATTGTTATGAAGAAAAATGCTTATTTTCATTTTGTTTCAGAGCATTGTGGGCCACAAAAAATTGCCTTTAGGCTGCATGCAGCCGTTAGGCCACCAGTTTGACACCCCTGATTTAAGTCATTTTATTATGTATTCTTATTTGTGTTCACTCTAATCTTGTCCACTGAACTGAAGCCTTAGTTCATATATTTGTGTATATCCCATACCTAGAAGTTGTGTGAACCAAACGAGGGGATAATGCATGGCCTATAACCAGGGAAGGTATGTGACAGTGTTGTGTCCTCTCATCATACTTATCCAATCTTTTGTGCTGAGCAAATCATCAGAGAAGCTGGATTCTGTGAGGAAGAAGGTAGCATCCTAATCAAAGGAAGGCTTTTTAACAACCTGCAACACGCAGACGGCACAACCTTGCTTGTTGAAAGAAAAGAGTACTGGAAGCATTTACTGATGAAGATCGAAGACTGCAGTCTTTAATTCGGATTGCAACTCAATGTAAAGAAGACCAAAACCCAAAGAACTGGACCAGTAGGTAACATCATGATAAACTGAGGAAAGATGGACACTGTCAAGGATCTAGTCTTGCTTGAGTGCACCGTCCATGCTTAAGAAAGCAGCAGTCGAGAGATCAAAGAGGAGCTGCATGAGGGAAATCTGTTTCAGAAGACCTCGTAAAAGAATCGAAGAGCAAGGATATTGCTTTGAGAACTAAGGTGCCCCTGACCCAAGTCATGGTATTTTCCATGGCCTCATATACATGTGAAAGCTGATCATTGAACAAGAAAGGTCATAAAAAATCAATGCAAAAATTCAATGACTGATAATTTTAAAAATACTGTGGACAAACAAATCTGTCTTAGAAGAAGTATATATAGTCCAAGTGCTCCTTAGAATCAAGGATGGCAAGATTTTGTCTTGTATACTTTGGGCATATTGTCAGGAAAAACCAGTCCCTGGAGAAGGCCGTCATGCTTGGTAAAGTAGAGGGCACCGAGAAAAAGAGCGAGACCCTCAAAGAGAGGGATTGACACAAGGCTTTGTTCTGTTGTGCATGGGGTTGCTATGGGTCAGAACCAACTGGATGGCACCTGGCAACTACACCAGTAGCACATAGTAAGTGCCTAAGATTTCCTTGTCTAATGAGGAAATACATAAACACGTAGGTTCAATAGTCAACTCCTTCAACCTTTCTGCCTCTGAGTATGTGTTACATGTTGCTAGGTGGCAGGGTGTTGGTTCTGACTCCTCGTGGCCGTGTGTCTAACAGAATGAAACATGGCCTCATCCTACATCATCCTCCCAAGTCTTGGGTCTATTGTTGTAGCTACCAGGTCAACCCATCTCTTCCAGGGTCCTCCTCAAAGCCTCTGACCCCCACTTTACCAGGCACTGTTTTCTGCTCTAGACACTATTCTATCCTGATAACACGTCCAAAAAATGTGAGATAAAGTTCTGCTATCATCATTTACAAGGGACAATCGGCCTATACTTCTTCCAAGACAGATTTGTTTGTCTTTTGTCGGTCCATGATAATTCAAAAAAAAAAATGCCGACACCATCATTCAGATGCACCAATTCTTCAACCTTCCTTATTCATTATATTATTTTGCGTGCATGTGAGACTTGGGTCAGGCAAACCTTGAACCTTAAAGTGGCACTTTTGCTCTTTAGCACTTTAAGATGGTCCTTTGCAGCTGATTTTCCTTATATAATATGATTGCTCAATTTCTTGACTGTGGGTGCTGTAAATGTCACTCAAGAATCAGTAAGTGTAACTTCTTCATTTTCACGATTTTACTTAATGGTTCAGTTGTGAGGATTTTTGTTTTATTTATACTGAGGTGAACTTTATACTGAATGCTGTAGTCTTCAATCTTCATTAGAAAGTGATTTAAGTCCTCCTTGCTTTCATTGAGTAAGGTTGTGTCATTTGCATATCACAGGTTGTTAATGAACCTTCCTCCCATCCTGATGCTGTGGTATTCTACAGATAATCCACCTTCTTAGATTATTAGATTCAATCACAGGTAGTCAACTGGCTCTATCAGCAGACAGCTTGTTATGTTTTCAGAAGCATGGTATTCTCTTGGTTTCATGTTTTGCTCTTGCCAGTGTGTGGTAATTCTATAATTGTCAGTTTGTAGGGCTGGGGTCTAGCTTGTCAATCAGATCATAGCCAATAGGGCCTTAGTGTGACCATGGTCTTCTCCTGAGAATTCTGGGAAATGTGGTACTTTCTTCTTAGAGGTGGGAGACTCTTGACTCACACCTTGGAAGACATAGCAGCTGACAAGACACATGGACCACCCTGTCGTCCTGGGTGATGGAGGAGCCAGGCAGAGACCCCTGTCAGTGCTGAGATGTTTCCAATGCCATTGGATCCAAAGACTTTCTACCTACTGGCCTGTGATCTTCTACATTCAGTGGTGTTTCATGAGTCTAAAGAGAACTTTGTAGATTGCTGTCAGATTTATGGGAAAATATAGGACTTATGAACTTGATCTGGATGGGGCTGGGATGTTTTCTCAATGTTCATTTCCTCTTGTATATAAATCTCTTTCTGATACACATACCTATGGATTTGTTTCTCTAGTCTACCCTAACACACCATGTAAGAACAGGTGTTCTTTAAAATTTTGTGTTTGGCTGTCTTATTTTTGTTCTACATTCTAGAAAATTCTAAGAAGATCACGCCTCTGTCATAATTGTGTTCCTGGTGTCTAGAACAGTTTGTGGCACAGAGGAGGGACTCAGTAAATATTAGTTGCATGAATGAAATGATTTATTTCTCTTGATAATCTCATGATTTTAAAAGCTCTGGTAGCATTGTGGGGTAGGTGTTGGGGTGCTAACCATAAGGTCAGTGGTTCAAAGTCACTAGGTAAACCTTGGGAGAAAAATGAGGCTGTGTGCTCCTATAAAGATTTACCGCTTCAGAAACCCTAAGGAGCAACTCAGCTTTGTCATATAGGGTGGCCATTACTCAGAATCAACTCAGTGGTGGTAGATTTCATTGTGGGGTTCTCATGGATTCAATTCTTCATGCATGTGACATACAATTTCTTCATACAGTCAAGACTGATTCTCTAGGCACCTGGACTTCACTTTCAGTAGTGTGACAGATTATGCACTTGAACTTCATATGGACACTTTCTTTTTATTTTAATAAATAAATTTATTGGGGGCACTCACAGATCTTATAACAATCCATACATCAATTGTATCAAGCACATTTGTACATATGTTGCCATCATCATTTCCAATACATTTTCTTTCTACTTGAGCTCTTGGTATCAGCACCTCTTTTTTTCCTCTCCCTTCCCCATCATCCCACCCTCTTGATAGTTTATAGATTATTTTTGTTTTTATGTTTTACCCTATCCACTGTCTTCCTTCACTCACATTTCTGTGGTTAATCCCCTGAGGGGGGGGGGGCTGAAGAGTTTGTACTTTGATCACTGCGATCAGTTCCCCCTTTCTCCCCCTACTCCCCACCATCTTACCCCTACGCTCAGGGTATTGCTACTCTCATTATTGATCCTGAGGAATTTATCTGTCCTTGATTATGTGTGCTGAGAGCTCTATCTGTAACAATGTACGTGCTCTGGTCTAGCCAGATTTGTAAGATAGAATTAGGGTCATGATAGTGGGGTGTGTGTGTGTGAGTGTGTGTGTGTGTGTGTGTGTGTGTGTGTGTGTGTAGGAAGCATTAAAGAATTAGAGGAAGGTTGTGAGTTTCATTGGTGCTATATTATACCCTAGCTGGTTCATCCTTTCCTTGTTACTCTTTTGTGAGGGGATATCCAATTCTCTTCTGATGCCCTCATTCTTATCAAAATGGTGGTTTGTTATGGGTATTTTGATGTCTTATACCTTCCCATTGACACCTTGTGATCATGCACATTGTTGTGCTTCTTCCATGTGGGCTTTGTTGCTTCCCTGTCAGATTGCTGCTTGTTGAACCTAAAGCTTTTAAGACTCCAGATGATATATATATGTGTGTGTGTGTGTGTGTGTGTGTGTGTGTGTGTGTGTATCTATATATATGCATCATTCCCTCTGGTGGTTGTGGGTGCCACCAAACCTGCGGGCTACAGCCCCTTACTCAACCACTTATACCACCAGGGGCATCATTATCTGTCTCCACCACATTAGCTTATGCACACATTTTGTCTTCAGCGATTCTGTCAGGAAGGTGAGCATTACAGAAATCCAGGTTATTAGAACAAAGTGTTCCTGTGTGGAGGAGGACTTGAATCAAGGCTTAATGTCCCCCTGGGCACTGTTATATTGATATAATCAAAGTTGAGATTATATCTCTCCTTACCTTCTCATCTTCCAGGTTTCTAATAATGATACCATAATCTCTCTGGTCACCTAGTTTAAGTTTTCACTTTTTACAGTTATTCCCACATTTGTTTATTTATTGAACAGTTCTCTACAAAGAGATACAGAACATGGTAGTTTATAGTTCCTGCTCTTGAGGAGCCTACTAATTCTTTGGGGGAATGAAGACAGATTCATATGAAGACAATATCAATTATGTATTGGTATATAATGGACCATTTACAATCTTAAAATAGGCTATAGTATAGTCGTATAACCTTTTTAATCCTCTTTTGTTATAGACGGGGACACTAAGTCCTAGAAACAAAGATAATGTAGTTAACATTGTACATATTACCCTTGGGATAATAACAGTTTTAGATCTGTGTTGTCACAATCCTGTGAGAAGTCTTTGCATATTTCTTATGAGAATTGTAACTTACCAACACAAAAGTTGTGAACTATCTTCGCAGTTCTCATGTATAGCATCACAGCAATGTCACAAGCCAGTCCTAATTCTCATTTTCCCAAGCAGCTGGAAGAAGTAAGGGATAAGAGAGAGGTCATAAAATAACTGTTCTCCAGTAAGAAAAATGATCAGTTTGTTCTCTTAAAGTGTTCTGAGATCCGTGGTTGGACAGAACAATTGGTACTTATTAGGTGTTACTAGCTAGCTTGGTACGCTGAGAGACTAGGATCTGGAGGAGGTCTTTTGATTATACTTTGGAATGTAGCGTTGTATTAGTTATGCACCCAGACTGAGCAACAATTCATTTTTGACATGTCTTCTAGCTGCCAGGTTTCTCAGACCCCGAAGAAGCCCTGAGTAGTCTACTGTGGGAACAAGTTTAATTCAATTTAGCCCCCTTTGGAAAAAAGGCCACAAGGACAGTGTGTGGCTGTTCTATTATTACCCAGTCGCTCCTGTTCATAATGGATGTTTGTGATTCATTGCTTATTGAGGAGCCACTTATATGGAAAGTAGCCAACAATCTTCTAAAAATCCAAACAAAATGTCTTACTCCCAAGTTTTGCTATCAGAATTGAATGGCTTGTTTTTAAGCTACTCAGGCCACACACTAAGTCTCTAGAGAGAAAAGTCCAAAGGGACTTAGGGAGCTAAGCCTAGGCCTGGGAGTGTGGCATGTCAACCTCCAAACTGAGGTTCTGCCAAGGTTTCCAGTGAAGAAGACCTCACCGGGGCTGTGCTGGGAGGAGCCGTGGTTTCAGGAACTATCACTGTGCAGATGCAAGGCCTTTCAGGCATGGTAGACAATAGTATGTGGTCTACTTCACACTTGTCTCAAGATGTTTTGGGTCAACTTCAATCTGGAACATCCACGTTCCATGAAAATGCTAAAGGTCAAAAAAGTTTGCTAAGTGCTAGGTCAAACCAAGTTAAACATCTTTTCCTTCTTTTAATTTACAGTCTTATTGGCACATAATTCACATATCATACAATTCAAGAAGTTCAATCATATCAAGAAGAACTGTTCAATGGGGCTGAGCTCGGGTGGCGTAAGTGGTTGAGTGCGGGACTGCGGCCCGCAGACTTGGTGGTTCAAATCCAGTGGCAGCTCTCAGGAGCAGCGCTGGGTAGCTCCCACGACCACCAGAGGGCAGTGATGCCCCCCAAAACAAACACAAAACAAAGAATTGTTCAATCATCACCACAGTCAACTTTAGAACATTTTTAATGGTTGACTCACTTTTAAAATGATTTGTGTAATCACAATCAGTTCTAGTGCTCCTTCCCCACTCCTGCATATTGTTCACTCCTGAAATGCTTCACCCTCCTACTCTCACCCCTACATTCCCTATAAACCTTTGTATCAGTAATTATCTCTATGAATTTACTCCTTCTGTGCTTCACACCCTGGGAAACCCAACAGAAACAATGGAAAAAAAACACAAAATGAAGTGGTAAGGATTAAATAATATTATTATAAAGAAAAATACATATATATATATGAGTAAGAAAACAAGGCTTCCATCAACATTTTAAAAGCTAGAGGAGATATTTTTGTCAGAGAACAAGCAAGCAATACTTGTACCTAGATAGAACAAATTCAGTTTGGGTCAAAGGGGAAGTCCACTGACCAAGTGTCAGGTTTGATTCAGCATGGTCAAGATTACAATGACCTCTATCTGATAGTAAAGCCTTTGGACACCTTTGCCTGTGGCTAAAGGAGATCTGCTAGGGGCTTAATGTGACTCCATACTCTGCAAATGAGTTTTGGGCTCCCACTGCCCTCTATATATACACAAATTAGGTGTTCACCATATAGTTCTGATACTTTTCCTTTGTCATATCTGGATTTTGTAAGTGTCATCTTTGGATCAACAGACTGGTGTGCTTCTTCCGTGTGGACTTGGTTGACACCTCACTTAGATGACTGTTTATTTGAATATCATAAGCCTTTAAAATTCCAGGAACTATTCGAAGCAACAGCCGGCTCCACATGCTTTGTTGTAGCACCTTTATCTTTAGAGATCATTTAAGGAAGGTGAGTATCAAGCAGAGCTGTGTTCTCAGAACTAACTGTTCTTGGATTGGGCCTAGAACTTAGTGGGAGTCCAGAATCCATCTGCTTGTTCAGTCATCAACTGAGCATATGCACAACTCAGGTTTACTTTGGTGGTTGTATTATGACAAA
>PVJH01034466.1:0-20494 GCA_004026705.1 Nesogale talazaci
CAAAAATAGAATCTTGACTATTATATAAATAGAAAATGTTTGCAGGTCAAAGATTCTCTTTAACTCATTAATGAATGAGAAAACCAACAAGCTGTTTCAATGAGATGAAATGAGGTGTTGATTTTCAGAGATGGATATATAAGAATATATAAGAAGGGATTCTTTACATTAGTAAGAACAGCAGTCATTGGCATTTCTACGAACAGGTAATGTTTGCACATGCTGCCTTCTATACCCACTGCCCAATCAGGGACACCTTCTCCTAGAGCAGTAGTTCTCAACCTTTGAGGGTCAAATGACCCTTTCGCAGGGTCACCTAAGACCATTGGAAAACACATATTTCCAATGGCCTTAGGAACCAAGACACTGCTCCTCTACCTGTCTCCAGGTGGGTCCACCTACATGCAGATATACCCACATACAAGTACCAGGGGTGAAGACTGTTGCCCTTGCTACATCATGCTTCAAGACAAAATTCCATTTGTAATTAGAAAGAAAGATTTCACAATATATAATTACATATTGTTCTGTGATTAATCACTCTGCTTTAATGGTGTTCTATTTGTAACAATGAGAAAACATCCTGGATATCAGATATTTACATGGCGATCCCTAACAGTAGCGAAATTACAGCTGTGAAGTAGCAATGAACAATATGGCTGGGGTTCCCCACCACATGAGAAACTGTATTAAAGGGTTGTGGTGTTAGGAAGGTGCAGAACTGCTGTCCTAGAGAATCTGGTAACCCTGGAGAGTGCGCTGCACAGACTTAGTTCTCTGCTGAAAGGACACTAATGTTCTCTTTTGCCCTTTTCCCACTCACTATGGTTCATGGCACATTGATTCTGTAGTTATGTAAGTGAAGCTACAGCACTGGCCTTGCAGTCCCATCCAACTTTGTAGGTTAGGGAAGGAATCTGCCACCTAATTCTGGAATGCACCCTGAACTCAAAATCCCTGTGGACTTTTCCAGCCTCTCATGGATGAACTCAATCCATCCCTAGATGACCTCTCTCCTAAGGCCCCTTGAATTCTCATTGATCAAGAGACCATATCTGCATCGATTTGGTCACTTTCTTTGGATGGTCCAGGATTGTCTACTTCTGTATTTGTCACGGTAATTTTTAACCTGTCCATATTCACTGCCCCAAATTCGCTGCCATTGAGTTGATTCTGGTTCACAACGTCCCTATAACAGAATAGAACTGCCCCTTTGTGTTCCCTAGACTTTAAATCGTCACAGGAGTAGATAGCCTCATCTTTTCCCTGTGGAACAGCTGGTGGATTTGAACCCCTGATCTTCTGTTTAGCAGCTCAGCGTCATCGATTCACTCAAACTCATGGAGGGAGGTCTCATGAACTACCTGTGAGCAAACAAGGCCTTGAGCATGAGCTCATCTTGATCACTTGTTAGCCTGAGCCCTCAATTCAGTATCCACTTCCTTGGTTCCAAGTTAGGGAAACTAGTTTTGTTTTATTTGCAATTTCTCACAGTTCTATTGGCATATAGTTCACTTATCATATGATGCAATAGTTCATCACATCAAGGAGAGTTGTACAATCGTCACCACAATCAGTTTTGGAACATTTTCTTTATTTTTTTTTTAAATATTTTTTTCATTCTTGTACTCATCAGCTCTCCATTTCTCCCCCAACTCCCCTGCCATACCCCCAAGGTCTGTTAGGGAAGCTAGTATTAACGTTCGTTCCCCTTGTTTTGGTACTCATAGTATTACATAGCTATATGCCAGCTCTCATTTGAGTACCAAGTGTTAAGTTGGATATTAAGAGCTAAGATAGTTACATAGCAAAAAGACCAGTCTCACAATCCAATGGGACCAAAGAACAGATCATTATCAAACTTTAATGATCTGCATATGGCCTTTGCAAAGTCCCATATTTCTCATTACTATAAACTTCTCTGGAGCATGTTCTGTGAGTTATCCCAAGAACCTACAGTTGTGCACAAGGATTGACATATTGGGAGAAACAATTTCCCATAGATAGGACCACCACAGCCTTCACCTTTATATTTTAATTCACAGGTGTGTACACTTTAGGTGTTGGGGGAGGGGAGACATCTAGATCTGATTATAGAGGGAAAGAGGAGGAAACCCCTGAGAAGGCCACCAAAGACTGTCCCATATCCAGTTGTTCTGTTTATTCCAAGGCACCATGGAGCTACTTCTATCTCACAGCAGCCTTATCTATCTCAACAAAATGAAACCTAGCCAGTGCTGCACCTTCCTCCCAATTGTTGTGCCGAAGGCATTGGCATCCATTTATCTCATTGTGGGTTCTTTTTCTCTCTTGCCAATCCTCTACTCCACCCAGCAAGAGGTCCTTTTCCAGGGATTGGCCTCTACTGATAACATGGCCAAAGTACACGAAGTGAAGTCTTGCCATCTTTGCTTAGAAGCAGAATTCTGGCTGTACTTATTCCAAGACAGATCTGTTTGTTCTTTGAGTTGCTCATGTTACTTTCAACATTCCTTATCTACATCCTAATTCAAATGCATCGATTCTGTCCCAGTCTTCATTATCTAACGGTTCACATGAACATAAAGTGATTGAAAACCCCACGGCTTGTCCTTATCTACATCATAATGCATCGATTCAAATGCATCGATTCTGTCCCAGTCTTCATTATCTAACATTCACATGTACATAAAGTGATTGAAAACCCCACTGGCTTGTCCTTATGTACATCATAATTCAAATGCATCGATTCTGTTCCAGTCTTCATTATCTAACGTTCGCATGTACATAAAGTGATTGAAAACCCCACCGCTTGAGTCACGAGCACCTTAGACCTCAAAGCGACCTCTTTGGCTCTTTCCCACTTTAAAGTGATCTTATGCAGCAGATTGGCCTAGTGCAATCAATGTGCCATTTGGTTTCCTGACTGCTGCATTTATGGACATTGACTATGAATCCAAATAAAATGAAATGCTTAACAAAGTTAAAATGGTCTCAATTTGTTTTGACTGCTTATTGGTCCACTTGTGAAGATTTTAGTTTTCTTTATGTTGATCTCTAAGAGGGTCCCTTGTAGTGTAGTGGTTATGAGTAGAGCTGTGATCTGCATGGTCAGAAGTTCAAAACCACCAGTCGCTCTAAGGGAGAAAGACAGCTTTCTACCCCCTTCCAGTTACAGTCTCACAAACCCTCAGGGAGGTCACTGTAAGTCAGCACTGACTCAATGGCAGTGAGTTTTTGAGTTTTATGTTGAGGTATAATACCTGCTGAAGGCTATAGTCTTTGCTCTTCACCAATAAGAGCTTCTAGTCCTCTGCTTTCAGCATTCTTGTCATCCGCACATTGCAGGGTTCAAAGGAGTCTTCCTCCAATCCTGATGCCACATTGTCCATAACGTCCAGCTTGATGAATTATTTGTTCAGCATACAGATTGCAAAAAAGTATAGTGGAAGAGTACAACACTGACACACACCTTTCCTGATTTTAAACCATACCCTACCCTTGTTCTGTCACAATGACTGTCTCAGTCCAAGCACAAATTCTGCCTAAGCACAATTATTTGTTCTGGCCTTCCCGTTCTTTTCATTGTTATCCATAATTTGGTGTGATAAACACAGCTGAATGCCTTTACAGATATCAATGAAAGATAGGTAAACATCTTTCTGATATTCTTAGCTTTCAGCCCAGAGTCATCTAACAAAAGCAATAATATACCTTGTTCCACATACTCTTGTGAATGCAGCTTGAATTTCTGACAGTTTCATCTTGATAAGTTGATAAAAATTGTTTTAAACAGTCTTCAGAAAAATTACTTGCCTATAATATTAATGATAATGTTAAACAACTTTTGCATTCTGTTGGATCACTTTTCTCTGGAATGGACACAGAAAGGGGTCCCTTTCAAAGTTCTTGCTATAGAATTGTGAGCACCACCTTCCCAACACAATCACTGAAGACAAATGTGTGCACAAGCAAAAGTGGTGAAGAAAGCTGATGGTGCCTGGCTATCAAAGATACCCCAAATATATATGGGGTCTTAAAGGCTTGAAAATAGGGCTGAACCCCAGCGGCACTGGGATTGAGTGGTTGAGTGCAGGACTGCGGCCCATTGGCTTGGCGGTTCAAATCCAGCAGCAACTCTCTGGGAACAAGGCTGGGTAGCTCCCACGACCACCAGAGGGCAGTGATGCACCCCCAAGCAACAAACAAACAAACAAACAAAGGTTTGAAAATAAACAAGAGGCCATATAGCTCAGAAACAACAAGGCCCACGTGGAAGAAGCACACCAGCCTATGTGCCCACGAAGTGTCAATGGTATCAGTTATCAGACATCAAAGAACAAAAATCATATTATTGTATGCTCACCTTCCTGATAGCTGATGCTGCCTGGCTATCAAAAGATATAGCGTCTGGGGTCTAAAAGGTTTGAAAGTCAACAAGCAGTCATCTGACTCTGAAGCAACAAAGCCCACATGGAAGGAGCACACCAGCCTGTGTGACCTTGAGGTGTAGAAGGGATCAGGCATTTGGCATCAAAGAACTAAAAATTATATTACTGTAAATGAAGGGGAGTACAGATTGGGGACCCAAATCCATCTGCAGGAGAAGTGACATCCCCTTACAGAAGGTTGCAGGGAGGAGATGAGCCAGTCAGGGAACAGTGTAGCAACGATGAAATATGCAATTTTCCTCTAGTTCTTATAAATCTGGTTAAATCTGGAAGCATGAAGAATTCAGGACAGATGATCCCTTAATGACCAATGAGGAGAGTGGGGTTGAACCCCAGTGGTGTAGTGGTTGTGCACGGGACCGTGGCCCACTGGGTTGGAGGTTCAAATCCAGCAGCAGCTCTCTAGGAGCAAAGGCTGGACCTCCTACTCCCACCACCAGAGGGCAGTGATGCCCCCCAAAAAAACAAAAACAAAAAGAGGAAAGTGGAGACACCAGGAAGATGAAGGGAAGGTGGAGTAGAAAGGAGGAACTACATATGGCCTCCTCCCGGGGGTATGGGCAACAGGGAAGTGGGTGAAGGGATACATTGGACAGTGTTTGATGTGACAAAATAATGATAATAATTTATAAATTATCAAGTGTTCATGAGGGAGTGGGGAGTGGGGAGAAGTGGAAAAATACCAAGGGCTTAAGTAGAAAGAAAATGTTTTGAGAATGATAATGGCAACAAATGTACAAATGTGCTTCCCATACAATGAATATATGTATAGATTGTGATGAGTTGTACGAGCCCCCCCAAAAATGATTTAAAACAACAACAGCAACAAAGAAGTGTGAGCACCTTCAGGGCTGCACCTGCTTGTTGAAATATTTCAATTGGTCAATTCCTGGAGCCTTGCTTTCTGCTAACAGTGAAGCTTAGACTTTCTCTATCTTGAGATGGGTGAATGTCATCCAATTTTTTTGATACGGGGACTCTGGATTTCTTTCATCTTCTTTTTTTGGGGACAGGCCACAGTCCCGCACTCAACCACTTATGCCACTGGGGCTCATTCCTCTTTCATCTTCTTTTGATGCTTCCTGCGTCCTTCCGTATTACAACTTGAAGTTCTACTTGTTTTTCTTCATTTCTGTTCATTTGAGAACTTCTGGATGTGCCCCCCCCCCTTTGTGTTCTAATTCCAGGTCTTGCTGCATTTTACTATACTAGTTTATTTTCTCAGCTGCCGCTTGGAAGATTCTGCTGAGCTCTTTCTTTGTCAGTGCCATTCTCTTCAGCAACTCTGCGTTCTAGAGCGAATAGCAGAGTCTCTTCTGACATCTGTGTTGTTTTTCTTTCTAGTCTTTTTATTGTCTTTCTTGCTTTCTTCATGTGTGGTGTTCTTGATGGTGTCCAAAGCTCATTTGGGGCTGAGCCCCGATGGTGTAGTGATAGTGCGCGGGACTGCGGCCCATTGGGACGGAGGTTCAATTCCAGCAGTGGGGCTGGGCCTCCTACTCCCACCACCGGAGAGCAGTGATGCCCCTCCCCCCCAAAAAAAACAAAACAAAACAGAAAGCTCATTTGATCTTCAACGTATCATATTTATTATTGAGGTGTTCTCCAAATTCAGGTGGTATATACCAAAGGTCATATTTGGTTCTCATGAACTTCCTGTCAATACAAGTTAATTTCTTTCTCTGCTTTCAGGCAAAATCAATTTGGCATCAGCAATGATAACCCTTGGGTGTCATACACTCTTCTGAATACAATGTGAACTTCCAGAAGATTCTTACTGATGTACTGCTGCAACTATTGCTGGAAGATCTTCAGCAAAATTTTACTTGTGTGTGATATTAAGTATATTGTTCAATAATTTCTGCATTCTCTTAGGCCACTTTTTTAAATAGATTTTTTTAAAAAGAATCTCTTTCTGTTGGTTGGTCAGGTAGCCGTCTTCCAAATTTCTTGACGTAAACAAGTGAATGTTTTCAGTGCTTTCATCAGCTCAGGAAAACATTTCCATTTGAAGAAATGGAGAATTTTTGTTTAATGCTTTCAGGGCAGCTTCAGCTGCTTCCTTTAGTACTACCAATTCGGGATCATATGCTACCTCCTGAAATGGTTGAATATTGACCACCTATTTTTGGTACAGTGACTCTGTATTACTTTTATCATTATTGTTTATTTTAATTGTTTAGTCATTTTATTGGAACTCTTACAACACTTATATCATTCCATACATCATTTGTATCAATCATATTTGCCATCATCATTTTCTAAAAATGTACTTTCTATTTGAGCCCATGGTATCAACTTTTCTTTTTTTCCCCCTCCCTTCCACCCTCATTACCCTTTGGTAAATTGTGAATTATTATGGTTATCATCTCTTACACTGACTGCTGTCTCTCTTCACCCGTGTTTCTGTTGTTCATCCCCGGCATTGGGCAAGGGGGGTGGATATTATTCATCAATCACTGTGATCAGTTCCCCCTTCCTCCCTTCAGCCCCCCACTTTCCCCTACCCTCCTAGTTTTGCTACTCCCACTTCTGTTCCTGAGGGCTTTATCTGATCTGGATTCTGTGTCCTGAGCTCTTATCTGTACCAGTGTACATGCTCTGGTCTGAAAAACAAGACTGGATCATGGCAGTGGGGTGGCGGGTGGGGAAGGTCAGAAAATCTCAAAAAAACAGAGAAATATTGTGTCTTTCATTGGTGCTATTCTGTGCCCTGGTTGACGCATCCCTTCCTTGTGACTCTTCTTTGATGGGATGTCTTATGGTCTAATGGGTTTGGGGTCTCTGTTCTGGTGCTCCTCATTCTCAATAATTTGGTTTTTATCTTTGTTTGTATTGGGTCTTCTGGTGCCTGTAACCTAATTCTGTCAACACTTTATGATCGTACAGGTTCTTCCATGTGAGCTTATTGCTTCTCAGCTAGATGGTTGCTTGTTTAACTTCAAGCTTTTAAGATCCCAGACGTGATATATATTTTTTTAGTTTAAATGCATTTTATTTTTAAACAACCTACACCACACATTTTTGTCCTTTTTTATTATTTTTGTTTTGTTTTGTTTTTGTCCTTAAAAAAAAAAAAAAAAAAAAAGCTTCCACTCCAAATAGATCAAGGTCAAAAAGTCAATGAAGAGCTCATGATGACCTCAGTTCCGTTAGCCTAAGTCTGGTGTCATGTGGATGAACAGCAGCTAGGTAGGATGATGCAATCAGTCATGAGTTGGCCGCTATGTTAACATTTCTCCATCTCTAAGCCGTCCTTAAAGAAGATCATACATGGGGTCACACCATCTTCATGGTAGTCCAGGAGAGCAACCATGCCATCTGGATTCATGTTCTCCCCAATAAAGAGCTGGTAGTTTTTGAAATTTGCAAGGAGGTGCTTGATTTGTTCTGCAGTCCCTGTAATAAAAGGCTTCACTCTTTCTGGTTTCTGCTCTTCAAGTTTGCCTTTGATTGATTTCATGTAGCCTTTGATGTACTTCTTACAGGCTTCTTTTGTGAAGCTGGTTTCCAGCAAGTGATGGTTCATGACACCATCAACACCAGTGACCACTGTGCTTTCTGTTCCATCGCCCTCAGGGCCTTCAGCTGAGGCATTGCCACCAAGGAGGGAGTCATCGATGTTCCCTTCAGGCCTACTGACCATCTTCTCTTGGAGATGTTGGAGAACATCTCATCACGGCTGATGAGGCCCCGGCAGATGATCCTGACAGCGACTGGAGGGAGACAGCGGCAGTGCTAGCTTAGGAGAAGCCCAGAGTTCTGAGCGAGCACGGTGCAGCTGGAGCAGTGCTCTGGGGGGGGGGGGGGGGGGGGGGGGGGGGGAGCAGGCGTCTTTTGATAACCAGGCACCGTCAGTTTTCTTCACCACATTTGCTTAAGCACCCATTTTGTCTTTCGCTATCAACTTCCATCATTTTTTAATGCTGCCTGCATTGTTCAATATTTACCCCTTCGAAGCCTTCCATATTTCGGTTTGAGACTTGAATTTATTCTTCAATTCTTTCAGCTTGAGAGATGCTCAGTGTGTGCTTCCTTTTCTGTTTTCCAGGCCCAGTTTCTTTGCACACTTCATTGTAATGTTTTACTCTGTCTTCCCTTTTGAGCTTTACTTTGGGCTCCTCTTGAAACTTTCTGCTCAGCTGTTTCACTTCATCACTTCTTCCATTTGCTTTAACTCCTCTATGTTCAAGAGCCAGCTCCAGGTCTCTTCTGACACCCCACAGTTCTCAGGTCTTCTGTCATTAGTGTTCAATGTCTGCAATCTGTTCTTCCGACGTTCTCAGAACTCAGGTGGGGTATAATCAAGGCCGTGCTTGTTTTCATAGTCTGCTACTCAACCTGAACTTACATATAAACAGTTGATCATCTGTCCCACTGGCCTTGTTTTGTCTGCTAATATTGTGCTTCTTCATCTCTTCCCTAAGATACAGTCAGTTTGAATCTTGGCTAGGTCCATATGTGCAGTCACCATTTGTATTGTTGAAAAAAATGTATTTGCGACCCTCGTTATTATGATTGATTCTACTTGAAGTGGTATTTTTGAGTGCCTAATCGTCCAGTATTCTATCTGGCAATGTTTTTGCTGCTATTCAGAAGGTTTCTCAGTAGCTAACTCCTTGTATCAATTTCTTCATCACTAACTGTGGTAAGTCCATAATCTGATGTCAGTTTGAGAGGATTAAGAGGGAAGGGGTAGGGGTTTGCTTGTCAAGCAGGTGGCAGCTTGATAGTCTCATTTGGAGATGCTAAAGAGATAAATAGCTCACTTGAATCGGGACACAGACTCATTTCCTGGGAGATATTACAGCTGACAAGACACATGGAACGACACTAGTCCCCTGAGCTAGAATGACCACAGGAGAGCCCTGCCAGCACTGAGATGCTTACAATGTCACTGGATCCACATGACTTCCCACTCTTGGCCTGTGATTGTCCTACATTCAGCATCATTGCATGTGCTTCGTGCATCTGAAGAGGAATTTACAGATGGGTATCAGACATAAGGGCTAATACCGGACTTATGGACTTGATCTGGACTGGGCTGGTATATTTTCTCATATTCAATTGCTCTTGTATATAAAACTCTTTCTTATGCATATATGAATCTTCCTGAATTTGTTCCTCTATTCTACTCAGACTACCACATTAACTTCAGTAATTGCAGAGTAAATCTGAACAATAGTTGAATTAAATGGATTTTTTTGGGGGGGGAGCCTCACTGCTCTCCGGTGGGTAAATGGATTTCTTAGTAGGCATACAGATATTATCACCGACAGCATTGTACTGCAAGACAAATCCTGAAAGGTTCTTTTGTAGGATGACTATGATGCCATGACTCTTGAATTTGCCATTCTTGGTATAGAAAACCAAGTCTGATTCAAAATGCCGACTGCTACTAGTCCATTTCACTTCACTTAGTGCTTAGGAAATCAAGCTCTGTGTACTCGATTTCATTTTTGATGATTTCCAGTTTTCCTAGATTCACGCTTTGTTAAATTCCAAGTTCTAATTACTAATAGATGCTTATAGCAGTTCTTCTCATTTTGAATTATGCCTCATGAGCAAATAAAGGTCCCCAAAACTTTACCCCACCCACATCATTATGATCTATTCTCCTCGTACCCCCTGGTGCCACATCTTCAGGCACGCTATCTGGAAATGTTTTGTATCTATTTGTCTTTTTCTTTTCTTTTCTTCTTTTGTGGCATCACTTCCCTGGTGCAAATAGGGAGCCCAATCTTGCTCCTGGAGAGCTGCTGCTGGGTTTGAACTGTCAACCTGTGGGCTGCAGTCTGCACACAACCACTAGGCCACCAGGGCTCAGCTGTTTTGCATCTATTTGTAAAACTTTTCAGCAGCAGAGCAAGAAGCAGTTTTGTGAACAGAATAGGAACTACTGAATGGTTTAAAATCAGGAAAGATGAGCGACAGGGTAGTCTCTTCTCACATACTTGTTCAATCTGTATGTTGAGCACATCATCAGAGAAGCTGGCTTATAGGAACAAGAATGTGACCTCGAGACTGGAGGAGGCTTATAAACAACCTGTGCTATGCAGATGAGACAAGCTTGCTTGCTGAATGTGAGGAGGAATTGGAGCACTTGGTTAAGAAGATCAGGGGTTATAGCCTTTGTGTGGATTACAACCCAATACAAGGAAGCCAAAATCCTCGCAACTGGAGCAATAGGTGACATCATTGTCGAAGATGTTCCTCCTTCGTGCTCAGGGGACGGCAGTCAGGACAGCAGATGATGCGCTGCACTTTAGGTGAGTCTGTAGCGCAGACCTCTTTATGGCACTGATATTGAAAAGCAACGGTATTCTTTCGAGCACTAAGGTGTGCCTGGCCCATCCACGGTTTTTTCAATTGCCTCATATGCATGTGAAAGTTGCATACAGAGTAAGGACGATGAGGGCTGAGCCCTGGTGGCGTAGTGGTTGTGCGTGGGACTGTGGCCCACTGGGATAGAGGTTCAATTCCAGCAGCGGCTCTACAGGAGGAAAGGCTGGGCTTTCTAGCCTTCTACTCCCACCACCAGAGGGCAGTGATGCCCGCCCCCCCTCCCCCCCCCCAAAAAAAAGAGAGAATAAGGATGATGAAAGAAGAATCAATGTATTTGAACTGTGGCTCTGGAGAAGATCTTTGAAAGTGCCATGGACTGCTGAAAGGGCAAACCACCCTGTCTTGGAAGAAGCACACCAGAGTGCGCCTTAGAGGCAAGGACCACGAGGCTCGCCTTACCTACTTTGGACTAGGCCCTGGAGAAGGACATCATTATTGGCAGAGTGGAGGGGCGTTGAAAAAGAAGAAGGTCCTCCATGAGCTGGACAGACACCAGGACTGCATTGATGGGCTCGGGCACAGGAACAATGGCTAGGAATGCGCAGTGTTTCGTTCTGTTGTCCATGGGGACACGATGGATTGGAACTGACTTGATGGCACCTGACGATGACAATCCCTGCGACGCTGACAGGCTAGTTTATATCTTGTATTACTTTGTCAATGTTTCACTGCTTTTCATGACATTTTAGAGGCTAGTGCCTTGGGCAGTCCGTGCTTCTTATCCTGGAAGCTCCACTGACCCCTGTTTACCTTGGGTGACTCTGCTAGTATTTAGCCTGTGACATCGCTTCCAGCCTCACAGCAACAACCAAGTCACCACAGTAGGACTAACTGACAGGCAAGTGGTGGCTCTTCAAAGTACTGTTGCCTACAACAGTGTGACTAGAGCAGACGCTTTGGAACCCTCATTTCCCAATGTGGCATAACAATGGGAAAGAAGCCACTGGAAGCATCCATTAATAACTGGAGTGTGAACTGGAGGAAGAATGAATCTAGGAAAATTGGAAGTCATCCCGTGAAATGACATGCACCAAGATCCACAGCCTAGACATTAATGAGCTGAAATGGACTAATATTGGCCATTTTGAATTAGAAACTGTTTTGCTGAAAATGACGATTTAAGAGGGAAGGATTCACATTCTTTATACAGAAATGGCATTTCAAGATCTATCCTGAAGTACGACACTGTCACTGATAGAATAATATCCATATGACTACAAGGCCGAAAACCAGTTAATACAACTATGACTCAAATTTACACACCGATTGATGCCAAAAATATGAAGAAACTAGAGGGTTTTTTTAACCAACTTTTTCAGTCTGAAATTGATCAAACATGCCGTAATTACTGGTTATTAAAATGTGAAAGTTGGAAACAAGAAGAGGAATCAGTAGATGGAAAATATAGTCTTGGTGATAGGAATTAAGCCAGAGCTAGCATGAAAGAACTTTGCAAGACCCAAAACTTATTCATTGCAAACACCTTTTCTCAACAACATAAATAGTGACCGCCCTCCTGCACCTTCCTAGATGGAATATGGAGAAATGAAATTGACCACATCTGTGGAAAGAGAAAACGGAGAAACTCATTATCATCAGTCCGAACAAGGGCAGGGGCCAAATGTGGAACAGGTCATATTCAATAGGTAATGCAATGTGGGCAAAGAAATGGGATAAAAATACCCATCTGGGGGAGTTCTGAAGGCTTTCACTGCCTAGGTCTTCACTTGACTCTCAGCTAGGATACAGGACAAATAAAGCTATTTTCAGGAAATGACTCTTTTGACCTCTTTCCAAAGTAATTTTGGTTCCTTTTAGTGCCTGTGCTTTTGAAATTTGTATCCGGGTACAAATGCCTTTATTGCACTAGAAGCCTTTGCTCTGAGGTCGATTTTTGCTGGAAAGGCAAGCTTCTGAGCGAGATAGATGTTGAATGACCGACTCCAACCATTGACCAGCTCCCACCGTTCTGTTGGTCAGGGATGTGTGAAAGTGCAGTGTATCCACGGTTTCAATGAAGAGACCCTCCCAAAGCCGTGTGCAAAACTGGACAGGGATCTAACCCCGGGGCGGGGAGGGAGAGAAAAAGAGACTTCCAGGGAGCAGGAAGTAGCAAATTTTGCTCTTCTCAGAAACTACCATTTGAAAGGACAACATAGAAATGTTCTCCATTTTCACTTTGTGGCGCTTCTGAGACCGTCAGTATTCTTAATTAATCACTTCTGGAAACGCTGGTCTTTCTCAGTGTGGTCTGAGACCAGCAGCAGCATCCCCGGGGATCTTGTTAGAAATACTCATTTTTGTGTGCTAACAGTAAGACCTCCTGGGGCAGTCGTGTACTCTTGTGCCAATTTGATTAAGAGTGGAGAGGTGGAGTCTAGCCTGTCAATCTGGAGATAACCAATGAGACCTCTGTGAGGGCATGGCTTTCTCTGAGAATTCTGGGAAATTTCTCAACATTCCCCGGGTGGAGATGAGAGACCATCAACTAAATCCCTAGGAGACAATCTACTGACAAGACAAAATGGCAACATGTTGATAGACCCTGAGTCCTGGAGGAGCCGGAGGAGAAGCCACATGGGCTTACCCTGATGGAACCAGACCTCTGGGACTGGAGAAGCCACGTGGAGACCCCTGCTAGTGCTGAGATGCTTCTATCGCCACTGGATACCCAAGACTGCACCCACTGGCCTGTGATTGTCCTGGTGTCATTGCATGTGCTTCCTGAGTCTGAAGAGGACTTTATGGATTGGTATTAGACATATATTGGCTAATAGTGGACCAACACACTTACTAAATAGGAAACTGTGAGTAGGACCCAGATATCTGGATTTTTACAAGGTATCAAGGTGACGTCGTTGCAATTTGAGGGTTCCCAGGATCATCCTCAAGCTCAATAGTTTACTGAAGGGACTCACATCATTTGGGAAAAAATACTCATGGTTACAGTTAGCTACAGTGAAAGAACAGGCTAAGATCTGCAGAAGAAAAAGGTGCCAGACTGGAGTCCAGGATAGAGCAGGGGTGGGCTCCCGGCTGTCCTTTCTCTGTGGATTCCTGTGGCAGGACTAATTTCTCCCAGCAACACTGTATAAAGATACACTGAGAATTGCCAACCGATGAGGCTCCCCGAGCCTTGGTGTCTCGAGTGGTTATTGAGAGTTAGTCACACAGGCATGCACATGGCTGGTCTTCATTGCCAGACGCTCTGGAAGTCTAGTGAATACTGAATGGCCCAGGTCCCTCACTATCAATTACATGGATTGTATACACTTTCTGGCTAGCCCAAGTCCCCCAGGTAAACAAAGACATTCCTACCATACAGCATATCTAAAGGGTTAACTTCCTGGAAATTAAGCAAGGGCAAACGCTCTTTTTGGGGAAGAGCTGTGCTTCATGTTGACCGTCACAAACCACAGCTTGAGTCCAGCACCCTGCACAGCACTGTCTGCCCTTAGTTCTCTCCCAGCCTTTCCCACTGCTTCTGCGTTGTGTCTCCCTCGGCTTGTTCCTCCTTTCGTTCCCTGCTTATATGGATGGATCCACTGCCATCAAGTCCATTCCAACCCAGAGCCACCCTGTGAACAAGGGAGAACCGACCCGGGGGTTGCTAAGACGGCACCCCTCACGGGAGTAGAAACCCCGTCTTCCTCCCGCGGTGTGGCTGGTCGTTTTCAGCTGCAGACATTGCCGTGACCAGCCCGACACAGAGCCCACGACGTCACCAGCGAGGGCACCACATCTCTGTCTGCACCTGCATATACTCATTCAGCAGACTCCAGGAGAAGGGAATGACTTATGTGGGGTTTTACTTGGTGCTTTTGGAGCTATCCATTAATCATCTTATCTATTGCTTAAGCCTAACTGGGTGTTATGTGCTATATATTATTACCTAAATTTTACAGGCGTAATGGACATAAAAATAATGCAGTTTGGCTGAGCCCCGATGGCATAGTGGTTGTGCGCGGGACTGCGGCCCACTGAGATGGAGGCTCAATTCCAGCTCCACGGAGCAAAGGCTGGGCCTCCTACTCCCACCACCTGAGGGCAGTGATGTCCAGCCCCCCCCAAAAAAAAATAATGCAGTTTGTAAGTGGCTGAACCCGGGTCTCAGTGCTGTATCACCAGCTCCACCATGAGCAACAACCAAAACAACAACAACAACAACAAGGAAACCTAATGGGG
Source organism: Nesogale talazaci (assembly GCA_004026705.1). Taxonomy (NCBI): domain Eukaryota; kingdom Metazoa; phylum Chordata; class Mammalia; order Afrosoricida; family Tenrecidae; genus Nesogale; species Nesogale talazaci. Next base: position 14,961 of record PVJH01034466.1, read on the forward strand.
AAAGAATACAGTCCTCTGAAACCCGGTGGAAAACGTGGGGGAACATTTCCAGGAGGAGGTAATTTAGAGAGAAAAGTGTCTGTGTGGGTAATTAGAATATTAACAACACAAGCTTAACCTTTGTTGGGAGAGTCAGAATACAATGGGCTGAGAAGATGAAGTCATGGACGCTGAATAGCTGATCGTTGGCTATGAGGTAAGAAAGAATGGAAGTGGGAACATAATTTATTGTGTAACCATACACACACAATAAATTTTTTTGGGGGGGGGCATCACTGCTCTCTGGTGGTGGGAGTAGGAGGCCCAGCCCCACTGCTGGAATTGAACCTCCGTCCCAGTGGGCCGCAGTCCGCGCACAACCACTACGCCACCAGGGCTCAGCCCCACAATAAAATATTTTCTAAAGCAGTTGAAAGGTTTACTGTGGTATCCTCTCTGTTAGAAAAGTTATGAATTCAATGGTGTTCCCCACCAAAAAAATGTGTTGTAAATACTAACTTCTATGCTTGTGATTATAATCCCATTTAAGAACCAGTTTTCTGCAGTGGTAATGAGACAGGATTAATGTAGGGTATTCCTCGAGTCAATCTCTACAAGATATTTTGTTTTGTTTTGTTTTGGGGCATCACTGCCCTCTGGTGGTGGGAGTAGGAGGCCCAGCCTTGCTGCTGGATTTGACCCTCCAACCCAGTGGGCCGCAGTCCTGCGTCTACAAGACATTTTTAAAAGCGAGGGGCAGACATGGAAGAAGCACACCAGCCTGTGTGATCATGAGGTATCCACCAGATTAAGTATCAGAAATTCAAAAACAAGCAATCGGATTGGCAAAGGAGAATAGACAAAGTGAAGACCCAAAGCCCATCTCTAAGATAATTGGACCGTCCTCACAGAATGACCGCCTGGAAGGGATGCTATATCCAGAGGGCAATATTGCACTGATGAGACACAGAACTATCCTCTAGTTCTCTAATACATCCTCCGCTTACTATTGTGATCTTAGCTTCACCTCACTAATCTTGTGAAACCTGTGTCACAAATGCTCATTTGTATAATGAAGGTCATTCCATGCATGAAATCCAAGACAGATAAACCCTTCAGAAATAGCAATGGGAGTAAAATCTCCCTGAGGGTGTGGGACAAGGCCGGGGGGGAAGGGGAATCGATAAGCTCAACTTGAGGGGACCGAATAACAGAACTGTAGTGAGCAAGTACAGTAGGTGGTGTAAGATAATAATAATAATCAGTAGTGATCATAAGGGTTCCTGGGGGCAGGGTGAGGAAGGGAAGGGATAAAAGGGAGCTGAATGCAGAGTTCAAGAAGAAAGAAAGTGTTTTGAAAATGATGGTGGCAGCAACCGTAGAATTATACTTGATCTAATTGAATTATGGATTGCTACATTATCTGTAAGACCTCTCAATAAAAAATTAAATTTTAAAAAGTGTGTGTATGGGGGGTGGGGTAAGCAGAGATGGGGCAAGATATATGAGAAGACACATAGAGATTGCCAAAGAGTCCGGAAGCAGAACAGAAAAGACCAAGACCATGGCTTGGGTCAGGTCTTACCAAAGTTACATCCCTGCAATGCAACATGTGCATCGTTTGATTTCTTGACTATTGCTTCTATGAATGTTGATTGTGGGTGTAAAACACAATCCTTACAACTTCAATCTTTTTTCCACTTATCATGATGCTGTCTGTTGATCCAGATGTGAGCAGTTTTGTTTTCTATACCTTGTGTGTTAGACAGGGTTCTCTAGAGAAACAAAACCAGGACACTAGTAATTCTTTTTATATATTTATATAGATAGAAGGATATATAAGATAAGAAATAAACAATTAATCTATAAAGCAGTACAAATGGCTTGGTGCAACTCACTTGCGTGAGACAGCTAGAAGACCCGCAGTCCTTAGAGTCTTGAGGGCCGCTGATTAGTCCTCTGTAGAGCAATTCAGGCTATCTGGTCACAGGCAGCAAACAGCAAAGCAGGTCACCAACATTCAGCCAGATGGCTGAGTCCAACAGTCCCCAGCTCAAGAGATGTATATCCCAGGAGCGTGGCGAAGTAGGGCTTGAAGGAACCTCAACTCACAGCGACACAGTCCATGATTAGGTGTCCCACGGGTAGTGTCGCTTGGAGATTGAGGCTCAGGATGAACAAAGCAACTGGTTGGTCCGAAGATCCAAGAACAAGAGGGCAAGGGTGGGGCTCGCTGAGCCATTTCTATCTCTGCCCTCCATTGATCTGATGTGTGTTCATTGGCCATGTTGTCACAACAGATCTACCTATCTTCACAACAAGCTTACCTATCCCACCTTGAGTTGGAATCTGTAATGGAGGTACTTAACCGTCATCTGTAAAGGGTTCACATCTTCTTTGCTATCAGCGAACCAGGTTTGTCACCTGCATATCCACAGTTGTTAATGAGTCTTCCTCCCATTCTGATGGCCCATTCCAATTTCCGTTTTCTTCAAAATACAGATTGAATAAGCATGGTGAAAGGATACAGCCTGGATGCACACCATCCCAGATTTTAGACCATGCAGTATTTCCGTGCTATGTACAGTTCTGCAGGATCACAAGGAAGCGTTCTGGAATTCTCGTTTTTCCCGATGTTATCCATAATTTGTAACCATCCACACAGGCAAAATCCTTTGCATAGTTAATAAAACGGAGGTAAACAGCTTCCTGGTATTCTCGGCTTTGAGCTAAGATTCATCTGATGAAGAAACAATATCCCTCTTTGCACGTCCTCTTCAGAATCCATCTTAAATGTCTGGCAGCTCCCTGCCAATGTCCCTGCAGTTGTTGAATTTTCCCCAGCAAGTGATATTAATGATAATTGCTCTATAATTTCCCCATTCTGGTGAATTTCCTTTCTTTGGATTAGGTACAAATACAGATCTCTTCCAGTCTATTGTCCTGGTAGCCATCTTTCAAATTTCTTGGCATAGATAAGTGAGGATTTTCAACCTTGCATGTGTTTGTTGAAACATCTCAATTAATATTAAGTCAATTCCTAGAGTCTGTTTTTCACAAACACTTTCAGTGTAGCTAAGATTTCTTTTTCGGTACTATTAGTTCATCATTATATGAAGGGGGGGACACTCCACCAAAAAAAAAAACAAACAATTTTTTTCCCAAAGCTATGTATTTATTTTTTTATTTATTTATTTTTTTTTGTGGGCATCACTGCCTCTGGTGGTCCTGGGCGCTACCCAGCCACTGCTGGATTTGAACCGCCAAACCTGCGGGCTGCAGTTCCGCACTCAACCACTTACGCCACCGGGGCTCAGCCCAAACTATGTCTTTATTTATTTACAAAATAACCTTATCACTTTCAAAGTACACCCCATTATTCCTGATACATTTGTCAAATCTTCCATTCCATTCTTAGAAACATTTTCAAACTCATCTGTTTGGATGGCTGACCACACCTCCCTTGGGTCTGTTTCCTCACCTCTTTCACATCATCCAATCGCTGTCCTTTCATGTCCCTCTTCATTTGTGGCAACAAAAATGAGTCACAACTGAGCAAGGTCAGGTGAATGCTGTTTTTCCCAAAACTGGTGCACTGAGATGGCCCCATGAAGGGGTGCACTGTGATGGTGGCAAAACCAGTCCCCCGCCTGCCACAGTCAGGCCTTTTTTGGTAGCACACTGAGAAGCAATCTTTTCAGAATCTCTAAATAGAAGCTTGATCAACAGTCTGACCTGGTGGAACTCCAAATGCACTGACCTGACATTCGTGTTCATTCAGGAAGTTGACAGACATCCAGAATGAGGTTTGTCATCAATCTCTATTTCACCTTTTTTGAAATGAGAAAAACACTTATACACTAGAGTTTTTCCCATAGTGCTGTCCTTGCAAGCTATGTTCAGCATCACAACAGTTTCTGTGGCATTTTTCCCTGAGCAAGAAACAAAATTTCACAGCTGCATGCTGTTCTCCTAAATCAATCTCTCTCTCTCTCTCTCTCTCTCTCTCTCTCTCTCTCTCTCTCTCTCTCTCACACACACACACACACACACACACACAAAACAAGGTTTGAGCAAAACTCTTTTTACCAAAAAAAAAATCACTGTGACCAGAGAGGACCTTCCCAGGTGAGGGCACTGGGTACTCTGAGAGCAAGTTGTTCCATGTTCCCCAGCAGGGCAGAGGTGTACTACAAATGCTCTGCTCTGCCAGCATGATTCCAGTTTTGGGGGGAAGGGTGCCTGCTCATATGCTACATCCTGAAATGATTAAATACCAACCAATTCTTTTTAAAGTAGTTTATTTTTGACAGTTCAACAGCATACAATTCACATATCATACACATCATAAGTTCAACCACATTCATAAGAGTTGGGCAACCGGCTGAGACCCGGTGGCATAGTGGTTGTGCACAGGACTGCGACCCACTGGGATGGAGGTTCAATTCCAGCTCACAGGAGCAAAGGCTGGGCCTCCTACTCCCACCACCAGGGCAGTGATGCCAAAAAAAAAAAAAAAAAGAGAGAGAGTTGGGCAACCATCAGAGCTCCTATTTCCAGGATCTTTCTTCTTCCTCACACTCGCTGTTAGCTCTCTATTTCCCACCCACTTCCTCTGTCATATCTCCTTAAAGCTAGAGGTTTAACTTATCCTGGATCTCATGTACAGAAAAACACCCCAAATCAAAACAAAACATGAACAAATGGCCCAAGTGCAATGACTGTTTTCAATTGAGGATTTTTTCTGTTTCATTCTGTTGTCAAGGAGAAGGGATTGAAAACTGGAACCATTATACACTGTGTCACGGAGGCAGTCAAATGACAATGTGTTGCATTTTGACCTAGCAATAGCTGTGGTGCTCTGTCCCACAATGAATTCTGTGGATAACAAGGCCGCCAGGACTTTGCACAGGTCATTATAATACTTAACGTTGTCTTCTCGAGTTGCCATTTGAAAATTCCTGTTTCGTTCTTTTGTTTCACTGATCCACCCATTTGCTTTGACTACCTTATGTTCAAGAGCAAATTTCTGAGTCTCTTCTGACATCCACTTTGGTATTTTCTTTCTTTTCTGTCTTTGTAATGAATGACTTTGTTTTCTTCCTATATCATGCTCTGCATTTCATCCCACAACTCTTCTGCTCTACTCTCATTAGTGGCCACTTTGTAAAATCTGTTCTAGATATGTTCTTGATATCTCAAAATTCAGGTGGGGTATAGTCAAGGTCATATTTAGGCTCTTGTCGACTCATTTTAATTTCTTCATCTTCAACCTGAGATGACATAGCCTGTACCATGGTTGGTGCCTGGTCTGATTTCAGTGATGATTTTGATCTTCTCCATCATCTCTTTTCACAGATAGTCCATTTGATTCCTGTATTTTCCATATGAAAAGAGTAACATGTATAGTCATGATTTATTTCATTCTAGAAAAGAGCATTTTCCTCAAGACATAGTGGGTCTTACAAAATTCTATCATGAGATTTCCAGCTTCATTTCTGTCAGCAAGACCATATTTCCCCATTATTGATCTGTCCTTTTTTTTTGGGGGGGGG
>PVJH01034467.1:0-20594 GCA_004026705.1 Nesogale talazaci
GAGACCCTTGAAGTAATGGAATGGAACAGAGGCTGCAACAATGGACTCACGCTTAAAAACAATTGTGAGGACATGGCACTGTGTTTTGTTCTGTTGTACATGGGATCACTGTGAGTTGGAACCAGTTTCATGGCATATAACAATAGCAATAATGCTTTTTAGGTGTAGAAAGCCTGGTCTTTCTCCCAGGTGATGCTGGTGGCTTCGAACTGCTGATCTTGCAATTAGTGTAAGAATTTCATGTTGGAACTGTCTTGTATCTAATGTATTAGAACTATTGAATTCAATTATTCGTGTTACTAGTTGTGTATGTTTTTAACCTCTGTGAAATGTTATATGTGCACAGTGATTTTGTGTTCAAACACAACAATATTTATTGCTAGTCTTTATTGCGAATCTGTTTTTATCTTTCTTTACTCCTTGCATTCTTTATGGTCTTGAGAGCAATACTGAGTGGAGACTTTGAGAGAATATCCTTGCTTTATGTCTGATCTCGGTTAAATATTTTCAGTGTGCCATCACTAAATATGGCTTTAGCTATAGGTTTCTATTAATACTTTATCAAGTTGATATAATGTCTTCTATTCCTAATGTGTTGAGAGTCTTAAACATGATTATGCTCAGAATTTTATTAGAAATGTTTTTGTCATTAATTGAGATGACAATTTAATTTTTCTACTTAATATTTTAGTTTGGAAATTAATTGGGGCAAATTTCCAGTGTAAAACCAGCACTGTATTATTTTGTAACATTATTAAAATACATTATTATGCTAATAATATTATTAAAATATCATTTTAATAAACCACAATTAATCATGTGGTAACCATTCATAATGCTGTTGTATATTATTTGTTAGTATTTCATTCAGCAGATTTCCCTATATGTTTACCTATATGAACATTTTTTTTCCCAATGATTTTACTGGGGCTCTTACAGCTCTTATAACACTCAATACATCATCTGTATCAAGCACATTCACACACAAGCCCCCATATACATTTTCAAATATTTTCTACTTGAGCCCCTGGTATAAGCTCCTCTTTCCCTCTCCACTCCCTTTTTTATAAATCATTTTATTGTTTGCTCATACAACTCCCATCATGATCCATACATACATCAATTGTATGTATTTGCACACATGTTGTCATCATCATTCTCAAAACATCCTCCCTCCACCTAGGCCCCCAGTACCAGTTCCCCATATTTCCCTTTCCTCCCCCTCCCCTAATAGTTTACAAATTGTTATTACTTTTTCATATCGTACACTGTTCAATGTGTCCCTTCACTCACTTCCCTGTTGTTCGTGCCCCAGAGAGGAGGTTATATGTAGATCCCTGAAATTGGTTCCCCTTTTCTAGTCCACCATTCCTCTACCCTCCCAGTATCACCACTCCCACCACTAGTCCTGAAGGATCATCCCTCCTAAATTCCCCATATTTCCGACTCCAGTATATATTCCCTGGTCTAGCTGGATTTGTCTGGTAGAATTAGGATCATGATATTGGGTGGAAGGAAGCATTTGAGAACTAGAGGAACATTGCATATTTCATTGTTACTACACTGTACCTTAACTGGCATATATTTATATAAGACAATGGGGACATAGATCAACACACATATAGGACAGCAGATGGGGATTGGACCTCCACTCAAGTACTTCCTCAGTGCAAGAACATTTTGTTCTATTAAATTGGCATTCCATGATGCTCACCTACCTGACATGATCACTGAAGACAGATGTGTGCATAAGCAAAGGTGAAGAAAGCTGATGGTGCCTGGCTATGAAAAGATATAGCATCTCAGGTCTTAAAGGCTTGAGTAAACAAGTGGCCATCCAGCTCAGAAGCAACAAAGGCCACATGGAAGAAGCACACCAGCCTGTGTGACCATGTGTCCAAGGGATCCGGTATCAGGCATCAAAGAACTAAAAGTTATATCTTTATAAATGAGGGGAAGTACAGATTGGGGACCCAAAGCCCATCAATAGGTGAAGTGACATCCTCTTACAGAGGGGTTGCTGGGAGGAGATGAGTCAGTTAAGGTACAGTGTAGTAACAATATATGAACATTTTTAACCCAAATATTTTCATTTCCATGACATCTTTGTCTGGTTTAGCCTCAGGTTAATTCTGTCCTTTAATTCTTCCCCTTTCCTCTTTTCCAAGATCTTTCTGTAAGATTAAACTTACTTTTTTCTCACTATTGTTTAATATAATTCAACTAGTAAAGCAACTTGAATTTGTAGTTGGTTTTCTTTGTTGGAAAGTTTTTATTTACAATTCCATGTCTGTACCAGTTATAGTCCTAAGTTCATTCTGGTAAGTCTGACTTAAAATGGGTGGTGTTATGGGATAAACTTTGGACTACTAATCATAACTTTCATAGTTCAAATTTACCTGCTATCCTTTAGAGAAGTATTTCTTTAATGTAAACTGACCTTTCATATATTTTTATCTTCTATTAATTGTAATTAATTTAGTTATAGGCTTTTCTATGTAATTTTTTTCCAGGAAAATACATGTTTGTTTTCATTGTCTCTTTTAAATAATTGTTTTCATTGTATTTTTTAAATTATTCATTGAGTTCTTATATTATCACTATTATTTCTAGTCTTTTTTGGAGGGAGTTAATGTGCTATTTTATGCTTGTTTCTTAAAGTAGAACTTGCAACACTTGTCTGTCAGTTTGTCTTTCTGTTGTGTTGGTATGATGATAGAAGGCATATCACTGGTATTTTAAATACCAGCAAGGTCACCAAAAGTGAACAGGTTTCCCTATAGCTTTCAAACAAAGACCAGCTTGCAATCATGAACTAGGTCAGCCACTTCTGAGGAATTAGCTAGTGGAAGCTTTTCAAATAGCACTGGGACATTCTGAGATCCATGGAGAGCCTTATGGATTACAGCAGAACCCTGAAATGTGTAGGAGAGAAAACTGAGTCCTCCAGTCAGAAGACAGCCAAAGTACAACTGAGGAAGAGCTAGCCTTTTCAAAATAAAGTCAACCATAATAATAACACTGGAGTGAGTCTTCTAGAACCTTCATTTGCTGATGAAGCATGACTCAAAATAAGAAGAAACAGCTGCAAATAGCTTTAATAACAAAGTTTGAATCTAGGGGAATTAAAGCCATCCAAAATGAAATACAGCACATAAGAATCTATATCCTAGGCATTCCCGAGCTGAAATGGAATAGTCTTGGCCACTTCGAATCAGGGAATCATGTGGCTTTCTATGCCAGGAATGGCAAACTCAATAGATCTGGTGCCACATTCATATGTCAAAAGGACATTTCAAGATCGATCTTGAAGCACAATGCCATCTGTTACAGGACAATGTATGTATAATACAAGAAAATCAAATCAACGCAACTATTCAAATTCTATGCCCAAACCCCTAATGATGCAGACATGAAGAATTTTACTAATATTTTCAGTCTGAACTTTATCAAATATGCAATCAAAGTGCCTCATTAATTGTTGATGATTGAAATGGAAATGTTGGGAATAAAAATGAAGGAACAGTAGTTGGAAAATATGGCATGGTGATGGGAAAAAAGTTGGAGATCACGTGATAGAATTTTGCATTTCTTCACCACAAATACCTTGTTTCAACAACACAAATGGCTACTACACTGGTGGAATACTCTAGATTAAATATACAGAATTAAACTGATTACATGTTTGAGAAAAGACAATGGAGAAGCTTGATATCAGCACTTAAAATGAAGTCAGGGCCCAATTGTCAAACAGGTAACAAATTGCTCATATGTAGATACAAATTGAAGCTGAAGAAAAGTTTTTAAAAATTCACAAGAAGCTGAGCCCCGGTGGCATAGTGGTTGGGCGTGGGACTGCGGCCCACTGGGATGGAGGTTCAATTCCAGCTCCACGAAGCAAAGGCTGGGCCTCCTACTCTCACCACCTGAGGGCAGTGATGCCCAAACAACCAAAAAAAAAACCAATAAAAAATTCACAAGAACCAAATTATAAGCTTGAGTATATCCTGCCTGAATTTAGAGAACATCTCAAGTATAGATTTAACTCACTGAATATTAAAGATGGTCCCACAGAATATGAAAACAATTGAGCCATATTATTAATATCACAGGCAGTTATTTTTTGAAGTTTATATAACAATGTTTGCATCAATGCTACAACCAGGGCCTGTCAGAATAATAAACCAGATTCAGAGGAAGATGTGGATCCAGGAATATTATTGCTGATATCAGATGGATCTTGGTTGAAAACAGAGAATATGTAAAACTTTATTTATGCTTTATTGACTATGCAAAAGCATTAAAATGTGTCAATCATAACAAAATCTTGATAGCACTGAGAAGAACAGCAATTCCAAAACACTTCATTGTGCTTAGGTGAAACTTTATGGAGACCAAGAGGATTTTATTTTCAATTCAGACAAGGGAATGCATGCTTATTTAATCTATATGCTGAGCAAATAATCTGAGAATTTGGACTATATAAAGAAGGATGAGCTATCAAGACTGGAGGAAGGCTGAGTAACAACCTGAGATATGAGAATGACACAACCTTACTTGCTGAAAGTGAGAAGGCATTGAAGCCCTTGCTGATGGAAAGAAAAGATTATACTTGACACTACCTTGAGCTCACGTGCAGTAGAATTAACTAACTAGAGCATGCCTTCAAACTCTAGGCTGGAATACCTTATTTGGAAAAGCAGCAGAAGATTGTTATCTCAACATTAGGGAATTGGTGGTGGTTGGACTTTGGATGGGTTTGGAGCTATAGCTTTAAGGGCACACAACAAATTAAGACTGAAGACTACCATATGCTGCTGTTACTAGGTGTCATCAAGTGGGTTCCCACCCAGAGTGACCATAGTACACAACAGAACAAAGCACTGCCCAGGCATGTGCCACTCTCCTAGCTGTTCCTCTACCTGAGATCATTATTGCAGCCATGTTGTCAACCCGTCTCATTGAAGGATCTTCTCTTTTTCCCTACCATTTAACTTTCCCAATGATGTACTTCTCCAGGGACTGATCTCTTCTGACGATTGGTCACGAGTACATAAGATGAAATCGTGGCATTTCTGCCTCGAATGAACACTCTGGTATTGCTTTCGCATCCGTGGTACATTCAATATTTTTCTCCAGAACCACATTTCAAATGCCTCTATTCTTCATGACACTTGATCTTCGCCAAAAGGCTGAGAAGTGATGCCTCTATTCTTCTTAGGTCGTCCTTATTCAATGTCAGTTTTCACATGCATATGAGCCAGTTGAAAATGCCCTGGCTTGAGTCAGGTCTACAAAAGCACATCCTTGCTTTTTGAGACTCGCAAGAGGTCTTGGGCAGAACTTATTTACCTAACGCAAGGCATCTCGTGATCTCTTGCCTGTTGCTTGCATGAGCATTGCCTGTGGATCCAGGCATGGCACAGTCCTTGACAGTCTCAATGTTTTCTCTGTTTCTCATGCTGTTGCCTGTTGGTCCAAATGAGAGAATGTGATCTTTACATTGAGTTGCAATCTATACTGAAGGTTACAATCTTGAACTTTATCAGCCAGTACTTCAAGTCCTTTTCACTTTCAGCCAGCAGTCATATAATCCTCATATCATTTATTTTAGAATTTGATAGGATGAGCAGATATTTATTGATTTATTTATTGATTTATTTTACATTTAATACATCATTTGAATTAAGCATATTTGTATACATGTTGCTACATTCATCTACATTATCTACTTGAACCCCTCCAGCATAAGCTCCTCTTCCCATCTTTCTTCTAGTTCTTTATTTTTTTAATTCCAATTTCCCATATTTCTCCTTCCCCCTTCCTCTCCCCCATGAACTTCCAATAACTTGCAAATTGTTATTACCTCTTCATATCTTACACTGTATACTGTGTCATTTCACTCACCTCCTCCCCCCCACCACCGTTGTCCACACCCCAGAGAAGAGGTCACATGCAGATCCAAGAAATTTGTTCCCCCTTTCTCCTCTACCATCCCTCCACCCTTCAAGTGTCACCACTCCCCACTAGTCTCAAGGGATTATCTATCTATGCAGTATTCCATCGTTCTGTTTGCACAGTTGCCTCTTTGTCAATGTGCAAGTCCCACATGAGCACAATAAAGAGTTCTGGAATCCTCATTCTTTATAAGTGTACCATGGTTTGTTATGATCCAGACAGTCGGGTGCCTTCACGTAGCTAATAAAGTACAAATAAACATCTTTCTGGTATTCTTTGCTTTGATCCAAGATCCATCTGACAGCAGCAATGATATCACTTGTTCTCTGTCTCTTCTGAATCTGGCCTGAAACTCTGGCATCTTCCAGTCAATTACTGCTGCACTTGTTGTTGGATTATCTTCAGCAAAATTATACTTGCATTGATATCTACAATATTTTTTCTATAAATTGATTATACTTTGGGGTCAAATTCCTTTTTTATAAATCATTTTATTGGGAGCTCATACAACTCTTGTCACAATCCATACATCCAGCCAGTGTGTCAAGCACATTTGTACATTTGTTGCCATCATCATTCTCAAAACATTTGCTTTCTACTTGAACACATGGTGTCCGCTCCTCAGTTTTCCTTCTCCCTCCCTCGCAGAACCTCGATGATTTATAAATTATTATTTTTCCATGTCTCACACTGTCTGATGTCTTCCTTCATCCACTTTTCTGTTGTCAATCGCCCTGAAAGGCAGTTCTATGTAGATCATTGTGATTAGTTTTCCCTTTCTTCCCCACCCTCCCCTTACTCTTCTGGCATCGATACTCTCATTATTGGTCCTGAGGGGTTTATCTGTCCTGGATTTCCTGTGTTTCCATCTCTGATCTGTACCAGTGTACATCCTGTGGCCTACCTGGATTTTGAAGGTAAAGTTGGGATCATGATAATGGGGGTGGGGGTAGGACGCATTAAAGAACTAGAGGAAAGTTGTATGTTTTATCGTTGCTATACTGCACTCTGATTGGCTTGTCTCCCCCACTAGTCCCTTTGTAAGGGGATGTCCAGTTGCCTACAGATGGGCTTTGGATCTCCACTCCGCCCTCCCCCTCATTCACAATGATAAGATATATTGTTCTTTGATGCCTAATCCGGATCCCTTCTATACCTTGTGATCACACAGGCTGGTGTGCTTCTTCCATGTGGACTTTGTTGCTTCTCAGATACATGGCCACATTTTTATCTTCAAGTCTTCATTGCACCAGAAGCAATATCTTTTGTTAGTCAGGCACCATCAGCTTTCTTCACCACATTTGCTTATGTACATGCTTTGTCTCCAGGGATCTTGCGAGAAAGGTGAGCTTCCTAGAATGTCAGTTAAATAGAACAAAGTGTTCCTGCATTGAGAGAGTACTTGATTAGAGACCCAAGAACAATTGTTACTGTGATAAGACTGCCTGTTCCTTACCCACAGGAAGAGGTAAATAAAGATATGGATACCATACCAAAGTGTGGTGATGAAATTAGATGTTTCCTGACTATCAGGAAAAATAGCATCTGTGGTCTTAATAGTTTGTCTCACAACAAGTTCTGATTGAGGACTTAGCTAATTCCACATTGAAGAAGAACAGCAGCCTAAGTGATATAAGAGTTGTAGCTATAAAATCCAAAAATGGAGGAGGGAAGAGTACCAGTGCCTAAATTCTAACCATTTCTTGTGGAATGCTATGAATGACAGGGGCTCCCCCAAATCCATTTGTAGGCTTCTATGTGGATTGAATCCCCAGGGAATCCCAACTGTCCATAGACTAGAAATGTGAACAGTCTTAATATCAGGCATAGAGTGTTTTCAAGTGGTTCAAACAAATTTGTTTTTGAAGAAGTACAGCTATAATGCTTCTTCTAAGTCAAAATGGCAAAACTTTGCCATGTATTTTGGATATATTATCAGGATCAACCAACCCCCTGGAAAAGAAAACCATGCTTGGTAAAGTAGGCCAGTGAAAAAGAGGAAATCTGTTAAGGAGATGATTCCCACTGTCGCTGGAACACTGGGATCAAACATAATGATTGTGAGAATGGTGGAAGATCCTACAGTGTTTCCCTCTGTTTAGCAGAGTCTATGAGTGGGAACCCATTTGATCTCATCCATCAACATCATGGTGTTAGTATATTTTCCTATTTCTGTATAAATATTTAAATTAATAAATTTATTATAAGCATTGTTATGCTTCACCCCACATTTTGTTTCCATTTTCTTTTCAAATCAGATACTGTTTAATTTCCTTATTGAAAATTACTTAAGCCATAAAATTTCCAGATTGTAAAGATTGATAATTAATTTAGTTACTTTGTAACCAGAGTGTATACCCTATTTTTCTCTATTCTTTTCAATTTGTTGGACTGAGAGTGCTACAACTGTAAATTATCCAAAGTTCATTGATTATGCTGTTCATATGCTTACAGATGATAGAATATCTGTATTAGCTCCCAATAAAGTGGTTTTGGAAAAAAAAATAAAATCAAATAATTTAACAACCTGAGGGAAAAAAAGAGAAGAAAATACCATGGATTTCTAAAAGGACAAACAAATCTGCCTTGGAAGAAGGAAGGCCAGAGAGCTTCATAGAGGCAAGGATGCCAAGCCTTTATCTCACATAGTTTGGATGTATTGTCAGGAGAGATTCGTTTCTCCTGGAGAAGGATATCACGTATGGTAAAGTGAGGGCTGGTGAAAAAGAGGCAGGCCCTTCACGGAATGGATTGACCCAGTGGCTGCAACAAAGGGCTCGGGTACCGGAGATGGTGAGATGGTGCAGGAGTGTGTAGTATTTTCATTGTCACTATGAGTCACAGCTGATTCAATGTCACTTAACAGCAATGTCTTCTTTTATTGACATTTATATTAATTTGAAACAGCGGTTCTTATCTTTGCTTATATTCTTTTTCTTGGAAGGTGCTTTCCTGATATTAACAGAGATAACTCAGTTCTCTTTTGATTAATGTGTGAGTAGTATTGCTTTCTCTATAATTTTACTTTTGATTTATATCTTTATATTTTCAATGATCTTTTGTTTACTTGTGAACGATTTTTGGTTGTATACTGCTTTTTAATTAAATCTGAACTCTTTTGTTTCGCACTTGAAAATTTAGACAATTTATACTTAATATAACTACTAAAATGGTAGAGTATGGATCTATCATCTTTTGTGTTTTCTTGGTACATGTTTTATTTTCCTCTTTTCCGCTTGCATTTGAAGTATTCTGGATATTCTTTTGTTGTTTTTAATTGTTTTGTGACTCAAACAAGTGACAGTGGCATCTTAAGCATTTGTATCAGAGTATCTATCTCAATTCCAATTTCCCAAATTTATCTTCATTTCATGAAAAGAAATAATACACATTTGGTTTCATTTGCATATTTTTGTAGTCTCCTAATTGAGAAACAATAAGAGATAAGTTAAATATATCTTAGTTTTGTCTGCACAGAACTTAGGGCAATTTTCAAAGTCTCTTCAGGCAATTATACTGATCTTTTCTTTCTTTCCTGACTCTTAAATAATCTTTTGCTTTTTCATAAATGCTGTTCTTGATGTCATCTCACAACTTATTAGCTCTTCTGTCATTAGGGTTTAATGCATCAAATATGCTCTTGAAAATTTCTTGACATTCTGGTGGGATAGACTCAAGGTTGTAGTTTGGCTCTTTTGGACTTGTTTCTATTTTCTTTAGCTTTAACTTGAACTTATATATGAGCAATCAATGGTCTGTTCCAGTCAGATGTTGGCCTGTTTTAGCTGCTGACCTTGAGCTTTTCTATCCTCTCCTCCAACACATGGAATCAATTTGATTTCTGTATATTCCACATGAGGCGTTCACATATGTAATCACTTTTTGTATTTTTCAGCAAAGTTATTTGCAGTGAAGTCATTGGTCTT
Organism: Nesogale talazaci; assembly: GCA_004026705.1. Taxonomy (NCBI): domain Eukaryota; kingdom Metazoa; phylum Chordata; class Mammalia; order Afrosoricida; family Tenrecidae; genus Nesogale; species Nesogale talazaci. Next base: position 9,885 of record PVJH01034467.1, read on the forward strand.
GCAAACTTCTACCCTCAATCTCTAGCATCAATTCTATCAGCACTGGCCTTTTTTTCTAAGGCCTTGGTACTTTCTGTGAGATTTTTTTGGTACTTTCCTTTCTGTTTTTCCATCCCAATAGCCAATAATCATCAATGCATATTGGTCGTATGTTTGATCACTTTTGTGCTGAAGAGTTTGATAGAATTCTTCCTTTAATACCTTCTGTCATTGGTGTATGAATTTGACTAAGAATTTTATTAATTGGGTTTCCTTGAAAGGTGGCTACTACCATCCTATCAGAAACAGCAGTGTACTTCAGGATAAGTCTTGAAATATCCTTTTTAACTATGAATGTCATACTACTCCTCTTAATTATTTCTTTTCCAGGGAAGTAATACATATTGTTTTCTGAATCAAAATGGCCAATTCCAGTTTACTGATCTCTTTTTTTAGTGTGTGTTCTATTTCAAGCCTTACAACTTCCAATTTTCCTAGATTCATATTTCAAGTATTACAAGTTCTATTGTTTACAGGTGTTTCTTGATTTTTATTTACTAATTAATGCTGTAAGTGCAGCTTGGGCTTCTTCCTGTAGTCTTGACTATGGATTCTTGATCATATACTAGATCATATAATGGATTCAAGATCAAAAGCTCTTAAAATATCTGACTATCAATGAGTTCTTATGATATAGTGATTTGGAGTATTCATTCCATCTTCATTTGATGGCACCTATATTATTCAATATTTTTTCTACAGAATATTTTAATATTTAAATTTGAGGCATAAATATTTTCTTCAGGTCTTTTAGTTTGAGAAATTCTGGGTGAATTATTCCTTGTAGATATTTGCATGCTTAATTATAATGCTTTACTTTGCTGCCTGGAGATGTCCTTTGAAATTTTCTGTTCAGCAATTTAACGTCATCATTTTGTCCCCATTGTTTTTGGTAATTTGTACTCCAGAGAAAGTTATGCAGTCTCTTCAGACATCCGCTTTATACATCTTTTCTTTCTTTCTTGTCATTTCAATGACATTTTTCTTCTTTATTTATGATGTATGTTGGTTTCCATTAGCTTGTTTTAATTTTCTTCAGCTTGAAACTTAATCTAATATGAGCAATTAATAACCTATTCAACAGTTGGCCCCAAGCCTTTTTATGACTGACAATATTTCGCTTCTACAAAATCTCTTCTCACAGAGGTAGTCAATTTGATTCCTGTACAATTTACATGTGTAATTGCCATTTATGTGGTTGGAAAAAGATGATCATAATAAACAAATTGTTGGTCTTGTAACATTCTGTCATGTGATTTACAGCTTCCTTTTTTAGTCACTAAGGCCATACTGATCCTTTTTGTTTTCAACTTTTGTATTCCAAATTGCCAGTAACTATCACCAATTTTTGGTTGCATATTGTATGAAATTCATATAGAAAACGTTGTTAGGATTCTTCAATTTCTTCAGCATTAATTTTATTGGTTGTGCTTATATTTGAAAAATGTTTGCACTACTTGATCTTACATGTAGGTTTTTAAATATCAACATACAGAGAACATCATACTTCAAGATAGATCTTGAAATATTTTTCTTGATAATCAGTGTGAAGACATTCCTCTTGCATTTATCTTTCCTGGCATAGTAAACTGCATAATTGTCTGACTCAATATGACCAATGCTAATTCATTTCAGGTCACTAATACTGAGGATATCTCTCTTTATGATGGTTCCATTTCTTTTTTGAGGACACACTTTCCATTGAACACTACTTGTGCATTCAATTATTTTGGTTACCACTGGATATTTGCAGCTCTTTCATCTAACTTTGAGTACTGCTTTATGAAGGTTCTTATGGTTCACTCTACTTTGAGGAAGCAAACTTCTTTCTAGCTGGAGGGACTCATCTTCTGGCGCTCTTTCAGACAATGTTCTTCATAAGGTTTCATAACTGATCCTTCAGGATTGGGCAGCCTATTTTTCTTCATAGTCTGTGCTGTTCTCTCTGTGCTGAAGGCTGTTCTCCATGGGTCAACCTGGTGTTCCTTTGAAACATGGTGCCATAACTGTAGAGAACGCTAGCAACATGCAAGCCAACCAACCTCACCAGCTAGTGTTTCTGTGGTGAGGGGAAAATTAGATTTCTGAAACGCAGAATTCAGTGTTTAGCCCTTTAAAACAGATCCTTCAAAGTAGGATGTAAAATCTTGAAAATTAATGGCTATTTTGAAAAAGAATATTTTGTCAAAATCAAATTCATTTCATTAAATGCTTGAGAAGAATGCAACGAGTAAATGAGGTATGAATAACTGTAAGATGGGACAATTACCACCTCAGAAACAATATATTTGTAAAGTTAATTCCTCTTGAACATGAACAATCCCCTTACACTTGACCCCTTTCTATTGCCTCTTCCATGCTTGAACTCTCCTTGAACTTTGAAGATCCATCTTGAGAGTATGATATGGCCATCTCTTTTGCATCTGGTTATTTTAGCTCCAATTTGCAGCCCTAAAATGGCAATTATGGTGATATATTGCTCAAGTCACCCGACATGGATTAGTATCGGGATCAGCACATTTATGCACAGAAGTAGTGAATGGAGACTGCAGCTATGATTTTAAATGACTTGATTAATTCTGAAACAACATTTCAGAGTCCATTAGGTCCAGCAGGTGTTGGGGTGCAGACTGTGCTTTTTCTCTAAGCAGCATATTCGATTAAAGTGCCAAAGTATTTTGGATTCATGCATTATCTTTCCCAGAATAGTTTCCTTTCACTTTGCTAAATCCTCTTAGCACTCGCCACTCATTCTGAAAGAGATCCTCTCCCTGCCCTGCTTCTAACCTCCTTCCCCATCTCAGTGATTCTCTGCCAAACTCTATTTTCAAGCAACTTGAAAATGCATCCTGCTTTTGTTCAGGAGGACGCTGGGATGATAGAACTGTGAGTATGATGCTGCCGAAGGCTCCTAGTGACTCAGGGCAAAGTGAAGTCCATTGTGCTGTTTATCCTATGGGCCATTTCATCGGCAACTTGTGTCAAAGCCAGAAATGTGTCTCATCAGTGTTTTGGCTTTTATTTTGCCACTAAATATACATGTACATGGAATTATGCCTCTCCTTACTGACCCCTGCCCCATCTGCATGTCACTGCACTAATCAACAAGGAATAGGACTCAGGTAGTTTATTCTCTTATTTTATAATGCACATGCATTGGGGTTCCAAGTTCTTAGAAGTTTGGTTGACTTTCATGGATTCTAAGGATTTTTGTTGTTGGGTTCCAGTTTGAGGAATTATTGCAATGCCCCATAGCTTCCAATTCTTCTCCTCACAACAACAAAAAAGAATCTCTTATTGGGCCCAGCGTATAGCATTTGTAGACTCCTCTGAAAGGGTTATGCTGTTGTGAGGTGACATTCAGTCAGGGCTGCTGTTCCATAGAACAAACCCTGCCTGGTCTGGCACCATTGTCACAATCATTGCCATGTTAGAGCCCATTATCGTAGCCCTTGTGTCGATCTTTCTTGTCCAGGGTCTTCCTGTTTTTTTTTTTTTGTTGTTGTTTGTTTGTTTTTTTGCTGATGCTCTGTTTTACCTGCCCTTTTTCCAAGGACGGGACTCTCCTGATGACATATCCGAAGTACATAAATTGTTCTGTCATTTGTTCCCCTAGCATAATGTCCCTGTCTCTGTTATAACACTTATCACAATGTATTCTAGCTATTCATGTGCTATTATATTGCCATCCTTAGGAGCCATAGTTTTCATCTTAATACTGATCACATATTTATCCACCCATCCATCCATGTTGCATCTATCTATCTGGTGTCCATTTATCTATCTTTCAGTCTAAACACATAGACATTTAGAAACTTTCATTTTTACTCTTAATATTAATTTTTACAACATTTGTTAGAGATTAAATAAACATTTTAAATTACATCTAATTAATATGTTTTCTTAGCCTCCAAGGGTAACATTATATGATTTAGTCATATTCAATTAATTATGCCTTCATACCTATATAGTGTAATCATAATATAAGAAAAGATAAAAATACGCCCACATAACATATAGTAAACCTGAGTATTGGTGTCAAATTTTTTACTCCTGGCTGGGTAATTTCAGAAAGTCACATAAGATTTCCTTGTCAGGTGTTTCCTCCATCTTTAAAATGTAAACTAAACTTTTTGACTTACTAATAAATGGAGTTGTAGAAAATGTCAAATTAAATAATATACAGAAATATTTTGAAACATTTCTTTCATGATAAGAGGCATGGACAGTAAACATTAAAATTTTTGTTTTATTAAAAGGAACACAGTATAAAAATAGAATGGACATGATTTTAATGTTGGAAATACGGTAGCTGGGTTACCTAATTATGCTCTCCATTGGTTTCAAAGTTAATAGAGTTTGATAGCATAGATCAGAAGTGCAATTCTTTAATGCATATGATTAAAAATTAGGATGCTTTGTATTCTATCTCTTCTTTCTTTTTTTTTAAATTTTTTAAAAATTTTATTAATTTTAGGCATCACTGCCCTCAGGTGGTGGGAGTAGGAGTCCCAGCCTTTGCTCCTGGGAGCTGGAATCAAACCTCCATCCCAGTGGGCCGCAGTCCCGCGCACAACCACTACACCACCGGGGCTCAGCCCTCTATCTCTTCTTTCTTGTTAGATTTGAATCAACTGAGAGCTACAGGAATCAAACAAATGGAGATTCTTTTTACACACAGTTAATTTGGGATTGTTGATTTAGAATTATGCCTGCAAAGATCTTGGTATCTCATCCTCTGAATTGAATTCATCATCTCCCAAGTACTACTGGCTTTCCCTTACAGAGGTAAAATCTAACTGCCATTGCTTGTCCCTGGTCAAATACTGCCCCTTTAATTTAAATGATTCATCATTCTAAGATGTACATACCTCATTCATGTTACTGGCACCTTTACAAACGTGCCTATTGTTTGGCTGAAAATTGAGCCACATGGATATGTTCTTTTCCAGACCTGATGGAAGACTAGACTCCATAGCCATTTACTTGGTCAATCTTCATTAAATTCACAACGAAAAGTTAAAAGCAAAACACAGCAAAAATCCACTAGCTTCATAAATTCATCACATGGGTGAGCAGACTTCAAATCTTGCATCCTGCAATTAGGGTAGGCCTGAAAGATAAGGACCCAAAATATGCTGGATTGAATGTTCTCAGTGACTTTTCTCATCTTCACCAATTGTATGAGTCACTCTTCCTGTGAGAGTAGTTAAATGAAGAAAAGACTGAAATATGCTCTCTAAGATCCATGATACATGAGAAGAGGAAGTAAGGTACTAAATATATATCAGCATCATATATTACCCAGTGAGCAAACTCTGTGACAGTGGCAACTCAGGCTACACCAGTGAAATAGCCAATGTCTGGAGAACCCGCTGAGGAAGAGAGGACAGGTCTTGCCCTTCTAATTTTCCACTCCTCTGCAGAAGGGTCTACTGGACATTGCCTACTAGAAAAGTCAATGATGAATTTGACCCTGTTTCAAATACACACCTATGTTCAGTGCATTATTTGGGATTATAGCAAGAAGTTGGAAACAGCCTAAATGCTCAGTGGTAGAAGAATGGATAAGTAGGCACAATGGAATACCAGGTATCACCAAAACAGCAATGATAAGACCATAAAGCACCTTCTGGAATGTATACACCTGAAGAATATGAGGGGCTACTCCCCCAAATGGAATTTTTTCAGTTACATATTTAATTTTTTTTTTTTTGCAAAACAGCCTTATCATTTTAAAAGTACTCTCCATTACACTCAATACAATTGTAAAATCTGCTATTTCATTCTTGGAGACATTATTCAAACTCATCTGTTTGGATGGCTGATAGCACCTCCCTCAGTTTCTCTTCACCTCATTTATGACATCAGATCTCTACCCTTTCATGTCCCTCCTCATTCTCATAAGTTGCACAGAGTGAGGTCAGGGGAGTTAGGCTCATGGGGAGAGTGGCATGCTCCTTTTGTGCCAAAAGCTGGCTCACTGAGATGAATGAGTGAGTAGATGCATTGTTGTGGTGGCAATACAAGTCCTCTGTATATGACAAACCAGGCCCTTTTTGGTTGCACCCTGTTCCACAATCTTTTCAAAATCTCTAAATAGAAAGTTTGAGGAACAGTCTGAACTGATGGAACAAACTCTAAATGCCCTATGAGTCTACTTTTCTGGCTTTTGGGGAAGTTGACAGATGTCCAGCATGAGGTTTATCATCAATTAGCATTTCACCTTTTTTGAAACAAGAAAACAACTCATAAGCTTGTTTTTCCATAGTGCTGTCCTTGTAAGTGCATTCTGCACCACAACAGTTTCTGCAGCATTTTTTTCCCAAGCAGGAAACAGAACTTCACAGCCACATGTTATTCTCTTAAATTGGCCATCACAAAAAGCAATATTTGAGTGAAACTGCTTTCACAAAAAAAATTCAGTGTGACCAGAGAGAACCTTGAGAGGTGATGCCACTGGGTGCACTAACTCAGAGGGAGTTGCTGGATGCTCGCCTTGGGAAAAAAACTGTGTATTACAAAAGCTCCGCCCAGTGGAGTATTTTTCCTTTTTTCTCTGACCATCCCCTTGAATCATGCTGAGGGAAATTAGCCAATCACGAAGGCACAAACATTTTGGTTTTTTTTTTTTTTTAGGCACGAACATTATATGACAGCACTGTTATAAGTGAGAAAATATATTTAAAAAAAACAAGAACAAAAGAAAGCCATTCATATCAAAGGGAACAGACATTGGGGACTTTCAAGGATGAGTAGGGCAAAGGAAGAAAAAGAAAGTAACAGATTCCACAGAGGACGGAGGCTACCTTTGGTGTAATGGTTGAGAATATCCCACAGAGGGACAAGAATAGTCAAGAAACACGTGAAGTGTATACTCTGGAGGGTGTTGATAAGTAATTTAAACACTTGAAGACAATATTGATAATCCAAAATGTAATCACCTAATTTACGATAAAATAAAAAGTGAAAATAAGAATTTCACCTTGTTTAAAATAAGAAAAATCAATCCATTAATTATTTATTTATCTCAGGCTAGACTATCATTTATTTTAAGAGGTTAGATTTCTAAGGGCTTTTCTATTGATTCAGTGACATTACTTCTACAGGGCAATTATGAAATTACTCAAATAGGGACTTCACCCACTTCAATCAAGATTTCTTCTTTTATGCTAGAAAGCTGAGGGTGTTGATGATTCTATTTAGTATATGATAAGATCCTTCAAATCTCTTTATAGGTATGACTAGGAAATTGATCAGTCAATGTTAACATGAGTAAAAATTCCTAAAATAGAAGTTCAGTGCATAAGTTTTTGTACACATTATCTGGCCTTGTTTTACTTTTGTGAACAACTGGGTAGTCAAAAGGGCTAATGGAATTTCACAACCTTTGTTCAACTTTTATTGTGAAAAGATTTGTACCCAGTGATATGAGAAATAAAACAAAATTGGGACATGGACAGTGAATGTCCATTATTCATACATAGTTTCACCTACAAGAATTCTATAATATTTTTCTTGCAGAAAAGCTGCCAACTCTGTGAGTCCACAGACCATAATACAAAGTTCAATACAAAATGAAACAAAACAAAACAAACTTCAAACCAATTCAATGCTAATAATAAGAAGGAGACTTTAACGATAACATGATTCCAGCTGGTAGGAGGTGTGTCTGAACAGCTTGACCCATAGGATTGACAGAAGTACTATACAGCTGAACAATAGCACAAACCCTTCAGTGCCTGGAAGAGAGCCCTGGCTTTGAATGGCTCAGTCAGTCTTCAGTTTTGAATTGATGATACCGGGCAGAAGATTCATAAGCCTTGAAAGAGTGTGGGAGGGAACAGGAGGCTATATAATGAATATCTTATCTTTGAGTTTACAATGGAAACAATCAGCTTCTCCACCAAAATGAATTGAGATCACCAACACCAAATAAGCAAAATTGCCATAGCTTATGTCTGGGCATTTTAATGCCACAGGAAGAGGTCATAAATGCAATTGCTTTCTCAGATTAGCACACTACATTGCTTGTTTTTTCTTAAAACTTCCTTTAAACAAAATCCATTTCCCTGCATCTGTCATCTTCCCAATTTAAACACAGACATAAATCCAAAAGGAGCACAAGCCTACCTTGAAGATGGCATAAGTGAAATAAATATGGCTAATAAATGATTTGTCTTATCTGTTTGTTTGCTTCAGTAATTATCAACTCCCAACTCATCATAAGGTATAAAATTATCAAAATTAGAAACATATTTTTTAATTCATCAGAGGATAATCTCTTAAGTATTTCAATACTGTCTTTTGCAAAATCACATTTCATGTATGATCAAATGGAATTCATTACTTCCTGAAAAGGCTATGGTTGGCTGGTTCCAATGATCAGAGGGTGTTTTTTTAGATTGAGACAGCATCTACTAATTTCCATCTTCTACTCACTAATATGTTTATAACTTTCAGACAAATGCAAGCCAAATCTACATTCTCCATCTGACGATATTCTTCATCTATATGAATGTAACTCTAATGCTATCTTTCTTTTTTTCTATTTCTTAGCAGAATGCTTCTTTGTGCATTTTGTGCATGAATAAATTTCTGAATATGTAGAAAATATTGGAAACTTATTTTCTTAGCATTTAGTAGTGAATTAGTATAAAACAACTAGCCTATCATGTTTTATGGCTCTGTTTATGTGTACTTAGAACCTTATACCTACAGTCTGTGGGTCAAAGCAGGAAAAATAATTCTCAATGATGTTGGTCAAAAGTTTTTCTGAGGACTATGGTTTCTTTTCACTAACGAAAATTTCTTTTCATTTTGTCATCGTTCAGGGCGATTTCTCATTGGTGCGCTGTTTTATTTTACCTGGAGCTGGCATTGCTTGAGTGTTGGTATAAAAAACATCAATTGCTTCCCATAGATGACCAATTGGTTGGTTTTCAAAGACCACGAATTTTGGGTTACTTTGAGTTCTGTCATTACAAAGGTTTTAAACATTGAGCTCTTCGTCTCATATCTTTCAAAAGGCACCCCTTACTGTCTAGTTGTAAGAGATAAGAATGTAAAGGAATAGTAAGGAGGTGTTCTCATCAGCCAGGGTGGATGGTTCTGTAATGATCAATAGAGAAGAGAAGTGAAGTTGTATAATTGAGTGTGAGTCCACAGGAGGAGCATGGGTAAGCATGGGTGACTTAGATAAGCACCCTTATTCGAATTGTGGTAGCTGGCAATTCTGACAAAGATCAGTGACTTGTGAACATGCCTTGCTTGAGAAAATGGGAAAGGAAGGTTTCACATCCTTTAGAAACAGGAGAGAGCAGACTCCATGGGTAGATGCACAACACAGGAACCCAGCCCACTTTGCAAGTCTACATAGAATTCCTCTGAAACAACCCCCACCATTCTTCCCCAACTGCCACCTCTTTGAGCACCAGCCTGACACTAGTTGTGTCCTCAGTGAATGAGGAGGAGTGGCAGCAACCCATTGCTTGTCACAGAACTGAAAAACGCCTTTGAAATATTTCCTCTAAAGCAGGATCTGACCTCTAGCACACAGCAGTCTTTGTTCCCCTTTCTCACTCCTCTCCCCCCCACCCCACCCACCGGTACAGGGGAATTTTAGCTTCAGGAGCTCAAAAAAGACAAAGTAGAGCTAAGAAATAGACAAATCCTTATGTTATCAACATTGTAAATTCCATTTCCTGGGTATTGCCATTTTTCCCCGCTTTGCCGCACAGCAAAAAAGACAGTTCAAGGGACTTTTGGTGACATTCCCTTTGTTTAATGAAGCTTGTAGTTATGGGCAAGTGCCTTGAACTGCCGTTATTATCTGCATGAGTGAATAAGGGCTGAGGGTCCAGATCTGTGCAAAGAGTTTTATTGCAAATAGGCCCATGGATCATTCATAATCAGACGACCAGGTCAGCAGTGCTGCAGTGCAAGCATGACCAGAAAAAAAGCTGACCAGGGAGCCGTCGTGCTCCTAGGTTAATATCACATTCCAGCAGAATCAGGTCTTTCACCTCAGCTTTGTGTGACAGAGTGGGAGTGAAACCCAAACCCATTTGAACTATGATATATATTACCAATCACAGACTCTCTGCTCATTTGAGGACTCTGTCTCTGATACCTTGCTCCTTCTTTTTAAAATTTTATTGAGGGTTTCTACAATTCTTAACACAATCCATACATGTATCCATTGTGTCAAGCACATTTGTACATTTGTTTTCTTCACCATTCTCAAACTATTTGCTTTCTATTTGAGCCCTTGGTATCAGTTCTTCATTTTTCCCCTTCCCTTCCCACTACCTCTCCCTCATGAATTCTTGACAATTTATAAATTATTATTATTTTGTCATGTATTACACTCTCCGACATTTCCTTTCACCCACTTTTCTGTTGTCTGACCCCCATGGAGGGGGTTATATGGGCAGTCCCTTGAACTGCCCTTGAACTGTCTTTTACTCCATATCTTCCCTTCACGCCCCTGGTATTGCCATTCTCATCACTGGTCCTGAGCGGTTCACCTGTGCTGGATCCCCTTATTCCCAGTTCCTATCTATACCAGTGTACATCCTCTGGTCTAGCCAGAATATCTTGATTCTTGTAGAGGTACATTTTCTGACAGGTTTTAAACTTGAGAGCTCCCCTTTCACACCACTAACAGTA
>PVJH01034468.1:0-20587 GCA_004026705.1 Nesogale talazaci
GGACTCTTTAGCTGAATTGCCCTGCTAGCCCTGTGAGGGAGGGACCAGCTCGACTCTGACGGAGCTACCGGCTCGCCTCATGACCGCGCAAAGAAGTGACCGGGCCGGAACTCAGCTCTGTCTGTATTGGAGTCCATGGTCCACGGTCCACGTCCCCTCCACGCACACCACTCAAACCGGGCCCTGTGAGGAGCCTTGTAGCAACGGATGCCACCGCGGGGGTTTGGGCAAGGGTAGGGGACACACAAGAGTAGGGCTGGTGACCGGGGCCTGAAGGGTGAGCAGCGGAAGAGGCAGTGATGGAGTAGAGAGGGCGGGAGCCGGGTGACAGGGAGCCGTGACACCAGTCGTGACCTCTGGGTGAGGGAGGGCCACACTGGGTTCTTGACCTTCCCCTAGCCAAGGGGAGCTGGGTGGGAGAAGGGGAGCGGGAGACAGTGCACACTGATGTCAGGTGGCCAGGGTGGAGATGGGTGTGACAGGTAGGTTTGTGGTGCCAACCTGGACAACAGGAAGGTGGGGATTCATCAGGTCGCAGTTTGATTGGACAGCAGAGGGACAAATGGCTCCACAAGATCCACCCTGCCCTGGCCCTGCGCTCTGGTGATGGGAGGGTCTTGTTTCTCTAAGACAGCGGGTCTGGGGTACTAGCGAAGCCCAAGACGCCTGTGTGTGTGTGTGTGTGTGTGTGTGTGTGTGTGTGTGTGTGTGTGTGTGTGTGTGATGGGCCGATCCTCTCTTCCATTCAGAAGCTCACATGCTACCTCCAGTTCACGCTCCACAGGTGGGAGGGGGTGCGCGCAGGGGGATTGCCTTAAAATAGGTTTATACCCCTCCCCTGCTCAAAGCCATTTCCTGGCCATTAAATGAGGCCCCTGGTCCTCCCCCACCAATCCAGTCTACACTCAGGCTCTCCTGCAAGTTCTTGACTCTTTCAATCTACAAGGTGACCTCCACCCCCTTCACACAGCTTGTTTCCCTAGCTGGGAACGGCCCCAGCACGCTCCCCCCCCCTCCCCCCCACACACAGCTGCCCACTCCACTCAGGCTGGCTGTTGATGCCGCCTTCCCACAGAAGCTTCCCCAAGTCCCCGTTCCCGCTGGGTACCTGGGAGCAGGTGTCACATGTACTTAGGGGGTGAGTTCTGGTGTCAGTCTTTCCCCATGGCAAGCCCCCTGGAGGCCAGCCACGACTGCCATTAGTCAGGCCTGAATCCCCACCCCTCAGGCTTTCCTGGAGCTCTCTGGGTCAGTCCCTTAGCAATGCCACTGCTTCCTGAGGTATTCCCGGCTGCTTTCCTAGCTCAGTGGGGTTTTGTTTCACTTAAGGGAACCTGCTTGTCTGGGGAATTTAAAGCTTCTCACAGGTGGCAGCGACAAGAGGCTTGGTTTCTCTATCTGTAATTAAGGGAGGTTAGAACGCGTTTCCAATCCTCTTGACCAGGGCCCCAAGTGAGAAGCACATGTTGACTGCCACCCTCCGAGAGCTGCCCACCGAGATGGCAAAGCCAGCTCAGCCAGCACGTTGCCCACGCGTCTTGTCTCTCTGGTCTCACCAGCTGCCCGCCTCTCCTCTTCTCATCGCACGCTGCTGGGGGAAGTCTCTGACCTCGTCTGCTCTGACAAGGGGGCCCTGGCGTCACAGTGGTTAGGAGGAGGTCAGAAGATCGAAACCACCAGTCGCTCCTCGGGAGAGAGGGGCTCCTATTCTTGCAAACACTTTCTGTCTTGGGAACTCTCGGGGGCACTTCTGCCCTGTCCCGGAGGGCCACCACGAGCCGGACTCGACCAGCTGGCACTGGATTTCCTTTTGGAGTTTCCTTCTCTGACAGGTCCCCCCTGCACCCAACTCCGCACCTGACTCATTGCCACCGAGTCTTTGCTACGCATCGGGACCCTGGAGAGGGTTTCCGAGGCTGTGCGACTTTTAAAAGTTTTATTATTCCTTGGGAGTTAATACACGTATCGTTCCATAGTTCAATCACATCAAGCAGTGTTTGTACCCCTGCTACCACAGCTTCCAAACATTCTTTTTCTTTCGGGACGCCTTGACATCATTGCCCTTTTACCTCCTACCCACCACTGTCCCCCCTGTGCCCTGAAACCCTTATTCTACTTGCTGTCCTTATGGGTTCATCCATCCTGAGTTTCACAGACCGAAAAAACAGAACCACATATAAGACCGCTTCAAGGGTGTGACACCCCCCCACCCCCGATGACATAACACCTCTGAGGTGCACCCAGATATGAATGAACACAAACGAAAGAAGACAAAAGTACAGGAAATGTTGAAAACCAGAACAGGGCCAGCATGCATCAGAAGGGGAATCAACTGACCACATTTTAACTAAGTCGGATTGTGACTTTGATTCTCGCTACTCATCTCTGCAAAGGGGTTTCGTAACCCCTCTCCTCCCACTCCTCGACTGCAGATCGAGGGAGTTCCTCGGAGGCTGGTTTCCCACGTAGGTCCCACAAATGGATCTTGGGCTCCACTGTCAGCCATAACCTTCTGCAAACTGGTGATGCTTTCGGCTCCCCATTCCTCCCTACTCCCTTCCCGTACCCACTGGGAACCACTACTCCTGTTACTGTTTCTGCAGAGTTATCGATCTTCACTTTCATGTGCCACATGATCTCAAACATACATATGAACACACACATCTCTGACAGGATTAATGAGATATAGCAAGTCAAAAACACAGCAGTAAGGGGGGGGGAGACACTTAGGAACGAGAGGAGAGTGGTGCGGTTCATCAGTGTCTTGCCGCATCCTGAATTTAACAGCCATTCTGGGTGGCCCTTCTGAGAGGGCCTGTCCAATGATTCTACAATGTCCAATGTTTGGGGTCTCCACGACATCCACGCCCCTTCACATAGATGGGGTTGTGTGTTTTTGAACTTCTGGTACCTCTTCCCATCGACACCTTGTGATCACACAGGCTGGTGTGCTGCTTCCACGTGGGCTTTGTAGCTTCCCTGCTAGGTGGCCGCTTGTTTAACTACAAGCCTTCAAGACCCCAGATGCAAGATCTTTCGATAGCTGGGCACCATCTTTCTTCCTCACGAGGGCTGTAGAGTGGCTGGTGGCCTTGAATTGCCAACCTTGGGGTGAGCAGTCCGGTGCTCACCCGTTTCACAGTGCTATCATTTTGGGGTAGTTATTTTCTATTTTTAAGTTCTGCTAGCTGCCAGCAAGCCAGTCCCAATTCCTGGTGGCCCCTGTGTGCAGGCTCGTGTGCTCCTTGGGTTTTCGAGGGAGTGACTTTGTGGAAGAGCGCCAGGCCTATCTGCCAATGTGCCTCTGGGTGGGTCCCACCTGTGGGCTGTCTCATTTGACTGAGCTCGCGAAGGGGCCAGGTGGTGGGATGGTCACGCATTCAGCTTACAACCAGACACGGCAGTGGTTTGAAGCCAGCAGCGGCTCTGGGGAGAAAGGTTCTGGCAGTCTCTGCAGTAAAGATCGCAGCCCGGGGAAGCAGAGGCAGCCTGCTGCGTGCTGTCCTAAAGGGGCCCTGTCGGTCGACACTGATTCAACAGCTGCCATGGGTCCTGACCCACCCTTTAATAGACACCGCACTGAGCGAACTCCCCGTCTAGCTGAAGACGGGTTACACCCAAACGCCAAACCCACCATTGGGTGGGCAGGCTCCGTGGGTTTCTGAGCCCGTCCATCTTTTCAAGTGGAGAGAGTCTCCCTTTCCTTCTGAGAAGCAGCTGGTGGTTTCCCACTGCCGACCTGGCAGTGAGCAGCTCACCTCAAAACCCACCAGGCCTCCTCTTAAGAAGCAAACGGCGGGCTGAGCCCTGGTGGTGTAGTGGTTGTGTGCGGGACTGTGGCCCACTAGGACGGAGGTTCGATTCCAGCAGTGGGGCTGGGCCTCCTACTCCCACCACCGGAGAGCAGTGATGCCCCCACCCCCCAAAAAAAAAAAAAAAGAAGAAGAAGAAGAAGCAAACGGCTCAGTGTCATCGCCTTGAGGAACAGGGGAGAGATGCTCCTGTGAGCTTTCGGGACTGTGACTCTTCACGGGACGAGAAAGGCCCATCTTGCTCCCTCAGAGTGCCTGCTGGCTTTGCCCTGCTCGGCTGTGGACTTCTGTTAGGATTTAAAGCCTACGGGCCAGTTCCACTTGGACTTTCCCGGTTCCTGGGTGCTGGAGCAACTCAGGGCGGTGGATTTGGTTGTAGACTTTTCTCCTGTGGGAAAAGATGACAGCTGGACCCTGCCCCCTAGTGGTCATTTTAAGAGTGGCCTGTGTCCGAAATCTTGGTGAACATTTGCCAAAGGACTTTTTTTTTGCCTTGAGACTAAGTTCAATTCAGTAAAAAAGTACTCCGGTCAGCTTTGGGGCAGCCAAAACAAACAAACAAACAAACAAACAAACAAACTCCGTGCAGCGTTGGGGCAGAGGGTGGGTAGGGTGGCTGGGTCTGAGATGAATGACAGATATTCTAGCATCCGCCCCCTTGAGAGCCCCTCACCCATGACTCCCACACTTGGCTCTGAACCTCCCACCCATCACTCAGCTGCTCCCTGGGCACACAGGGCTCCTGGCATGAGTGCGCCCAGCCCTAATCACCAGGCCCGGGGGAAGTACCAGCAGACCCTCACAATGTGGCCCGCGTGGAGGAGAAATGTTCCTGTTCTTCCAGGTTAATTCATCTAAATGGAAAGATTCATGCTTGTTCCAGCGCTTGGAAAAACACTCAGGTGTGTTTGGAGCAAGCCGGGCAGGCGAATGGACTTTTCCGACAGTACACTTTAGAAAACCTAAACACAGATCAGCCATTAATCATGAAGATGCAACACCCGAATTTAGGTGTGTCGCATATATTAGACCGGGGCTTAACTTCTGAACACCCCGTTTGCAGAAGGCTGTGGGTGGATGGATGGCACTGAAGGCCTGTCACCCCTTGGCAGAATGCTGTGTGGATTAAGCCTCCATGGACTTCCTTCTGACCCTTAACCAAGGGCGGGCGGGCAGGCGTCACCTGGAAAGGGAGTTATCGCTGCAGCCAGCCCAGGGAGAGGCAGTCTCCCCAAGAGGCTTAACTGATGTGTCCCTGGTGGACATGGGACAGTACTCGGGGATCACACAGTACATAAGCCATGCCCTATCCATCATGCCTAGATGCCTTTGGTGGGAAGACCCTGGACCCATTTTGTAAGACCATCGGTCTAACATAAGGTGGGTGCTTTCATCGCCACCCTGCTCCTGACGCTGCACCCCACCTTCACTGTGACCTACTCATCTGCCGTCTGACAGCTTCCTTTGTCCCATGCCTCATTTACATAGCTTTCTGTCACGATGACCTCACGCTAATGGCCTCCCGCACGCACGTGGATGACCGTGTCATCTCCGTCCTCTGTAAGACTTAGTGAGTGCTCCTCTTACATTCCCGTGGGAGACTGGGGTCTCTTTCTTGCTCTAAAGCAGTGTTATGGGGCTGAGCCCCGGTGGTGTAAGTGGTTGAGTGCGGAACTGTAGCCTGCGGGCTTGGCGGTTCAAATCCAGCGGTGGCTGGGTAGCGCCCACGACCACCAGAGGCAGTGATGCCCACAAAAAAAATAAATAAATAAAAAATAAAAATAAAGCAGTGTTAAGGAGGCTGAGGTTAGTTTCGCCTTTGAAATGGTGTTCAGGAAAACCTGAAACGAGATGTGTGGCTCATCTTATGTCTGCTTCTTTCTAAAATGAGGGACGCTGCATGAATTATGCGCAGCATCCTTGAGCAGGGGCCCTTCTCTGTGTCGACCTGACTGCAATGCGTGTGAGCGCCGCCATCATGTTCCCAGCAGGCTGGATCCCAGGCTGCCTTTCCTGCTCTCGGCCCCTCCACGTCCTCCTGAGGATTCTGAGCTCTTGGTTTCCTCGGTAGGGATGGAGGAAGATAAGAGTGGCTGGAATCTTCGTTCAGGCTGGGATGGAGGTCGTGTGTGGTAAGAGTGGACCTTGGACGTACGCAGGTTGAGAGAGAAGTGCCCCGGTGGTGGAGTGGATCAGGCACTGGGCTGCAAGCTGGAAGGTCAGCAGTTTGACACCACCAGCTGCTCCCGAGGAAAAGGCCGAGGCCGTGAGACTTCCGATCCTTGTAAAGAGGGACAGGCTGGGAGACTTGCAGGGACACTTCCACTCTGCCCTAGAGGGCTGCTGTAGGTTGAAATCAGCTTGGTGGCAGTGAGTTTGGGTTGTTCTCTGAGATGGTCGAGATGAACTGGTTTGTCACTAAAGACGCCAAGTCCATTTCAGTTTTACTTTTCCTCCTGTGCATGTCTTTTTAACTTTTAAATTTTATAGGCTACGTATATATTGTTTGAGGTTGGGATGCAGCAGGCCCTGGAGCTCAGGAGAAATGCGTACTCTCAGGCCCCACCCGCCTCGGTATTGCATTTTAACCGCCTCCTCAGGCCGCTCGCGGCACGTGAAGGCAGCCGCCAGTGAGCCTGGTGGAGGCGTGAGCGGCGGCAGCTTGCTTTTCTCTGCCTGGTGACCCCCGCTGCCAGGCCCTAGCAGAGAGGGCAGCTGGGGAGTGTTGGTGGGTGAGGAGAACGGAGGAAGGGCAGGGTGGTGGAAAACACAAAACAAACTGAAAAACCTCACGGGCCATGAGTCGGTCTGACTTACAGTGACTTGTAGAGCAGAACAGCCCCTGCTGTCATCCTGTAAGGGGGAGCCCTGCTGGAGGAGTGGGCCCCGGGTGGGGCTGCTAATCACAAGGTTGGCAGTTCAAATCCACCAGCTGTCCTTCAGTGACTTTCTGCTCTTGCAGACAGCCCCATCGCCCTCTCTTGGCGGGTTTGACCTGCTGACTCTGTGGTTAGCAGCCAGCCGCAGAACCCTTCACGTCTGGGACAGGGAAATTAGCATGAATGGATGAGAGACACCTCCTTGAACTTTCTGGTTGCAGGGCAGGCCTGCTGAGGACCCCAGAGCAGAGAGGAGCAAGGTAGGTCTCTAAGCCGGGGAGTGATGGTGAGGCCGGTTAAGGCGGCACCCTCAGAGAGGGAAGAGAAACAGGGAGGTGGTCAGATGAAGAGAAGGTTGATCTTGTGGGCAGGGTGACTGACATCGGGGGTTGAGAAGCATGAGCTGGGAGGATTGCCAGAGGGGATGAGGGTGTGGGGTGCTCGAAATGGGACTTATTGACGGGGTGTGGTGATTGGTGGCCAGGGGCTCTGGGCAGCTATCTTGGGCGGGGCATAAGATAAGAAAGAAATCGATTTTCTTGGAGGCAAAAGGAAAAGAAGGGTGGAGAAATCTCAGAGCGTGGGAGGTGGAGGCCCAGGAGGCTGGAGGCCAGGGCTCTGAAATGGATGGGCCTGGGAGGTCAAGGTCCCCTGTGGCCCCATCCCGTGAGGGCACAGGGCACCAGATAGGTCTGGCCTGCAACCACAACTACTACGGGGCTGGCTGGCTGACCTTAGGACACTGAATGACAGGGGCCCCGCTGGTCTCCTTAACTCACACACAGTAAGACAAACAGCTCTTGCTCAGTCCCAGCATGCTCTCTGCTTCCCAGTCTGCTTTGCCCACCAGCGCCTGCTCGGATTTCCTCACACTCTTCCTAACCCACGTCCTCTTCCAGCCAGATGCACGTGCCAAGGATCGCTGCAACATCTCCTACAGAGATGATTTTACCCGAGGCTTCACATCTCTCTGGAGGGGGGCGGGGAGAGTAAAGATTGATATTGTTGGACCCCTTTACTGGTACAGAGAGGGCCCGGGCCATGTAGTTTCTTTATAAAAGGGCTCAAAAAGGTGGGCTGAGCCCTGGTGGCCTAGTGGTTGTGTGCGGGACTGTGGCCCACAGGGTTGACAGTTCAAATCCAGCAGCAGCTCTCCAGGAGCAAGGCTGGGCCTCCTACTCCCACCAGAGGGCAGTGATGCCACACACACACACACACAGTGCTCAATAAGGTTCATGAACCAGAGGTGGAGTGCTAGGTCAACGGGGTCCACAACCTTGGAATTGCATCTCCTCCACGCACCTGCCCCTCTCTCTACATCAGAAGCCAAAATGAGCCTGTGGTCCACAGGCCAGAGCAGAATTGCCAGGTTCAAAGCTTTATTCTCTACGGCCTTGGTCTGTCACCACTTTCTCCCTTGGAGTTCTTTGGGTGAGCAGCAGAATGCTCACCGCTGGCCAAGTGGGGGACCTCCGCCACATTTCATCTCCTCAGAGTTCTTCCCACTGGCCAAGAGCTTACCCTAAAGCGCTGGTTCAAAGAAGGTGTCCGTGTACAGCTCTAACTCCAACTGGTGGGGTCTCCCCTGGAAATTTAGCCTCTATCTGAGATCTTGCTGGTCCTGAACCAGCAAAGTGAAAATCTTTGCCCTCAGGCAGAGTGAATTTGAAAGCCATTTACAACTCCCTCCCCCACCTCCCACCCAGTTCAGGGGCAGTCTTTGCCTCTGAGAACTTCCCTTCATGGTTTCGTTAAACCACAGCGTCTTGAGTCACGAGACCTTGATGATTTTGATCTTCAGTCCATCATTGTGGGGGAAGAACTTCCTTTGTTTAGTCAGGGAGCAAGATGTGGCTTTCTACTTTCCTAGAGAGTCGTCATCCCAGAAATCCGGAGAGGCAGAACCAGAGAAGGTCCCTGTGAGGAGGACTTGTGAGTCACATGGCAGTGAATTATTTGGACGCCATCCTGGTCTTCCTCATCTAGATCCGTCTTCCTTCCTTGTTTGATGTCAGGCTAAATAAAGAGCTTTTTGTAAAATATGCCTGGGTTCTTTCTCTCCCCCTCGGGCCCAGTTCAACAGTTGGTGCAGATAAGAGAGGTGTACTTAACCCAGGCTGGTAAATAACTCATCCTGGGGAAAGGCTGCTTCTTGAGGAAGCTGGTGATAAGAAGCAAATGATTGGGCGGAGTGACACTTTAGATTGGAATTAATCATCCTTGCTGGAGGAGCCAGAGGGGGAAAGTGCTCACGATTCCCTGTTTATTTTTCCCTTCCCATTTTGAGGGCTGAGCCCTGGTGGCATAGTGGTTGTATGCAGGACTGCGGCCCTCAGGGCTGATGGTTCAAATCCAGCAGCAGCTCTCCAGGAGCAAGGCTGGGCCTCCCACTCTCCCCAGGGCAGTGTTGCCCCACCCCCTGCATTTCTGGGTCTGCTCCAGGGGACCACAGCAGTAAGTAAGTTCTTCCTGTCCCTTCCAGTCTCTTGTTGCCCCTCCCACAAATTACTAAACAACTTTCTCCCTAAAATGCACTTGAGTCTGATCCCTCTCAGGCTCCCAGCAGCCTGCTGTCACTAGCGTGACTTGACTTGCCTTTCTTCCCAGAACGGCATTGCCAGAAAAACCATAGGGCACCCAGATAAGGTGTGTTTCAGACACACAGGTGGGTCCGGTTCTCAGCCCAAGGATCCTCAGAGAGTGCTGGGGGGCAATCGGCTGCCTCAGTGTCGGGTTACCCAAGGAACAAGGAAAGCACGGGCAGGCGTGTGCTTGGTCACTAATCTGCAGTGAACAATCTCTCAGCAAAGATTCTGCTCTCCTCTCCGGCGGGCATCTGCCTTCCACTCAACCCCAGAGCAGCACCTTCCTGCAGAACCAAAGCCCCAATCCCTGACTGGAGCGGGGTCCCAGGAAGCACAGGCTGACTTGTACATATCTGTTCGCCTGTAGTCTCGTGGCCAGCGTCCCATGTTTTCACTACGGTCACTATGCGGTCCAGCTCATGAGTAAGCATGAGTAAAACCTCGCTTACCTCCCTTGCTTCGGGCTGAGCCCCGCCCTGGGTTAGAGGGATTAGGGGAGTGAGCAACTGGGACTCAAGATTGTTCAGGGTTCCCTGGTGGCTTAGTAGGCTTCCAGTGGGGTGGGCCAGAAGGAGGGCCGTTGGAAACCTCCAGCCGCTGCCCTGGAGAGAGACGAGGCCTCGACCCCCGGGATGAGTGACAGGCTGGACGACGACGAGCACCAGAATGAAGACAACGTTCTAAAGCGGATTGTGGCGACCGTTGCACGACTCTTCTCGATGTGACTGAACTATTGAATTCTATGTGAATTATATGCCAATAAAACTGTTGGGGGGGGGGCGAGTTACAGTCTTGACAGCTCCCAGGGGCAGTTCTACCTTGTCCTATAGGGTCCTATGAGTCAGAATTGACGATGGCAGTGAGTTTTTTAGGGGCGTTAGGCCCTCCCTAATATCCACCAGTCCCCTTAGGTAATTCTCACTTCATTTTTATCTAGCTAAATAAGCATATTCGTACAGTGTGGGGGTGGGGTGGGAGGAAAGTAAATGTTTAAAGTCAACTTTTTAAAAAAATAATTTTATTGGGGGTTCTTACAGCTTTTTTTTTTTTTTCCCTGCATCACTGCTCTGGTGGGAGTAGGTAGCCCGCTCTTACAGCTCTGATAACATTCAATACATCAGGGCTGAGCCCCGGTGGCATAGTGGTTGAGTGTGGGACTGCAGCCCACTGGTTTGGCGGTTCAGAATGGCCCAGGAGCAAGGCTGGGCCTCCCATTCCCATCAGAGGGCAGTGATGCGCCCCCCCTCCCCCAAAATTCAATACATCCTTTGTATCAAGCATATTTGTACACGTTGCCATAGTCATTTCCAAATATGTTCCACTTGAGCCCTTGGTATAGGCTCCTCTTTCCCCCTCCCTTTTTAAAGTCGACTTTTATTGATTTGAAGTCTTTTCATTGAACTGAAATATGTGATCTGAGCCAATCCTCGGCTTACTTGCCAGCACAGCAAATAGGCTTCCAGTTAGGGCCCTCCTTCCTGCATCCCCCTCCAGCAGGGTACAGCAGCAGCGCCTGGGGCTGCACTGAGCACTCCAGAAGGGCTCAGGGGGTCTGAAAAGCCACCTTGCTAGCTGTGTTTTATTCAGTCAGGCCCAGCCCACTCAAAAAGGAAGTGTCAACAGGCTGTGAAAGGCTTTGGTAATGGTGCCAACTGATAGCTATTAGCATTAGATTCGATAAGCCCTCCAGCCGCTCACCTGCCCGACGGGGAGACACCATGGACTTTGACACCACAAGGAGCCCTGGTGGAATAAAGGTTGCGTGCCTGGCTGTGGACTGCAAAGGTCAGCTGTTTGAAACCACCCGTGGCCTTTTTTCCCACTTCCCCAAAGAGTTATAGGCCCTGAAACGCACAGGGGCAGTTCTACCTTGTCCTACGGGGCTGCAAGGAGTTGGCACCAAGTTTGGCCTGAGGTTGGTGGGTCTGACTCCCATAGGAGCCTGGCCGGGCAGTGGTTACAATGCCCAGTGCTAGGAAAAGGGATTCACACCCACCGATTGCTCTGCCAGAGAGAGAGGTGGCCATCTGCTTTTGTAAAGAGGCCAATGACCTCCAGCCAGCGATTCCATTGTCCTTGAGGGCTTGTTGGAGACCCCGCTGGGTTTGGTGTGGGGGCGCCACACAAACTCTGGTTGACATTTCAAATGTTGCCTCATCTGCCATGTGGCACTGTTGATGTGGGGGCTCCCAGGGCTGTGGCACGGCTGCCGAGCCCCCAGACAGAGTCGTGGGAGTCATCTAGGAACTAAGGGGAAGGTTGGCGGTTTGAACCCTCTGGGGGAGAAGGAGGTCTGCTTTGGTAAAGGTTTCTACCCTGCCAGCAGGGACCGGTCATTCTGTGGTTGGCAGTATGCTGCTTTGGCATTCAGGATTTTCGTCACTCGAAGTCATTTCCAGGAGAAAATATCCTAGTTCTCAGTGACAGAGACTCTAAGTAACTCCCTCGCCCCACCTTATTTCTGGACCTGGGAAGTTTTATTTATTTATTTATTTTATTATTATTATTTTTTTGGCATCACTGCTCTCCGGTGGT
The DNA here is from genome assembly GCA_004026705.1 of Nesogale talazaci. Lineage (NCBI taxonomy): Eukaryota > Metazoa > Chordata > Mammalia > Afrosoricida > Tenrecidae > Nesogale > Nesogale talazaci. Next base: position 11,812 of record PVJH01034468.1, read on the forward strand.
GGGAGTAGGAGGCCCAGCCCCACTGCTGGAATTGAACCTCCGTCCCAGTGGGCCCCAGTCCCGCGCACAACCACTACGCCACTGGGGCTCAGCCCCCGGGGAAGTTTTAAATCTGGGACCCGCATTTAGTTTAAAAGCCAAGCCTTGGGAGGGGGGCCATCCCCGCCTTTATTTCTAGTCAGGAGAAAATGGAGAAGCGTGGAAACGTCCTTCTGGGGATGTCGTCTTCACTGAAGGGGAGCACAGCTTGTGGATGGGCCACCTCGCGCCACTGAGAGCCGGTGCCTGGGAGGGGAAGCAGGTCTTAAACTCAAAGCTTGCTGCCATGAGAGCGAGCCTGCAGAGTAAGCCAGAAGGGCCCTGTCGGGCTTTGCGGGTGCAGAAAGCGCCAGCTTTCTTCGGGGGTGGGCTGGTGGGCTTGAAACAAACCCGTAACCCGCTAGGGCGTTCTTGAAAAACATTTTGGAGGAGGGCAAAAAAATAAAAAGTGACCAAGAACGCGTAGGAGAAAGCGTCGAGTAAAAAGCGGCGGTGAGCCGAACGTACACGAGGATTCCACTCTGAGAAAACAGAGGACGCTGAGCGAAAGTGGTGCCGATCCAAAGTGCCTCCCTCCCAGGGCTATTGTCTTACTTGCCTCCTGTGTGCTTTCTAAATTTCCATCAGTGAGCATATGCTGTTTAAGTTTAAAAATAAAATAAGATAAGCCCCTGCTATTACTAAGTGGGAGCCGCGGGCCCGCCCCCTGGGAGAGCGCGGGGCGGGGCCAGGCTGCCCCCCCCGAGCCCGAGGCCCCGCCCCCGGGGGCGTTCCCGCGCTGGGGGGGGCGGGGCGGGGCGGGGCCGGACGGGCGCGTAGCTGGAGCCCGTGCCCTGCCCTGCCCAGCCCAGCCCAGCCCAGCCGGTTTCGCCACCGCCGGAGCTCGGCGATCCAGACGCTCGGTCGGACGGGACCCAGGCAAGCCAGGGGCTGGGAGGGAGCTGGGTGACAGTGGGCCGGGCCCCCCAAACTTTCTCGGAGGGTGCGAGTCGCTCGAGGAGTTAGCCGGCCCGCGGCGCCCTGGGCCGAATGGGACGGACGCACCCGTCCCGTCCCGTTGGGAGTTTCGCTTTCCCTGTGCGCCTCGGGCATGTGACGCCTCTGTGGCCTTGGGGGCTGGGCGGCCGGTTGTGAGGGGCTTGTCGTGTGGGGACCCGGCTCGGAGGATGCCCTCGGGTCCCCTTCTGTCTGATCTGAGTGGCCAGAGCGTTGCAGGGCGTGCCCACGTGCCGGCCCCGGAGTGGTCCGCTGTGTACGGGGAGGGGACTTTTACAGGCCTTCAGCTGGCGGGAGGCGGCCCAGGAGCCGATCTCGGTGGCTGCCGGCCGGCCTGGGGTAAACAGATTCGAGAAGGGGAAGCCAGGGGGCAGCCCAAGCCTTGGGGCGTTAGTTAGAGCCGCCCCTGCCACCATGACTGTGCTCAGAGCCCGCCTTTCTGCTTCCAGCCCTTGCCCACCCCCGGGCTAGTTCTGAAAGCTGGAGGGGGGGGGGCGAGGGAAAGAATGTGCTTGGTTTGGGGGGGGGTGTCTCAGGGACAGGGGGTAAGTGAAAGCATGCGGAGCAGCTTGAGGGTGGGGGGGACTGAACAAGGTGGGAGGGAATGGAGGAAGGCTTGCTGCCGGAGTGCTATGCCCTGAGCTTGTGGGCCAGGGAAGCCCTTCTTGCCAGTGAGGTCCCTGTCCCCTCTCACACCCTTGTTGCTGCCGTGCTGTCCAGAGGGTGTGAGAACCCTGAATGTGGGGTGGATGGAGCTTCGGAGAGCAGGCAGGACTGGGGGCCAGGGTCAGGACTGGAGCCACGGAAGGTCCCTCAGGTGTCCAGTTCTCTGGGGCTCTGAAATATTCATCTCATTGGTGAGCTTTGGTTTCAAAGCTGGCGCCTTTGGCCTGGCCGGTGGTGGTTGTGGAGCCAGGTCTGGGGCTGCTTGGTCTTGGGCAAAAGGAGAAAGAAAGGTGCTCTCCACTGGCCTGATCTACTTCCCTGTCTCCAGTCGGAAGGGCCCAGAGCCTCAGTGTGTAGCTGTGGAAGAAGCGGTGGGGGCCACACAGTGTCAAGGCCCCTGGCTTCTCCGGTATTGTTGGGCCATGAGTTTAGGGTCTGACTTGTAAAAGCGGGCATGTTGGAGAGATAATGACAGGTTATGCCCTAAGTGTGGGGAGAGTCTCCTGTCATGAGCTGGGGTAATGACACCTGGGCTTAGCCTCCTCCCTTTCTCCCCTCCCCCATGTGGACCTCAGCTGGAAGCTGTCCATACCAGGGCCCTGTGTTTCCCAAGCCTTCTCGTCCGGCCTTTCAGGAAGCAGAAGACAGAGAAGGGGCACACGTACGTACGTGAGGGCCAGAGATGGGGCGCTCACACAGCTCACTGGGAAGAACCCTGCGGTTGCCAGATTGCTAGTCAGGGAACAGGGCTGACTCCAGGTGCATTCTGCCGAGGAGACTGTGGAGGGCTGGCCCTGACGGACTCCTCCAGCCTTACCATGGCTGAGATGCTCCGCCAAACACCTGGGCCTCGTTAGGAAGCAGCAACGATCTCCCTGTGAAGTGTCGCAGGGCTGGTTCCTAGTGTGCACCCACACGGTGGTCAGGAGGAGAGGTTCTTCCTCCCATCAGCATGAGATTTGTGTCTCTCCCAGCACACAGGCGGCCTCAGGGAGGCTGGCATGCGTCTCTAGCTGGGCATGCCTCCCAGCCCTCGGCCAGTGGAGGTACACAGTAGCAGCTTTGTGCGTTGGCCTGCTAACTATGAGGCCAGCGACTCAGAACCGCCAGCCACACCATGGGAGCACGACGAGGCTTTCTGTCCCTGTCAGGACTCCCGTCTGGAAACCCTCAGGGGCACGGCTCTGCCTTGTCCTGTCGGTTGGCAGTGAGTTGAGTCGGGGGCTTTGGCTGAATGTGGCAGCTCTGAGGGTCAGAGGGTTAGGGCGGGGGTTTCAGATTGGAAGAGTTAAGGCAGGAATGGATCTGGAACAAAGGGGGCTTGGATCAACATCCCAGGAGGATGTGGATAGGTGCACCTTGATCAGGGTGTTCCAGGATTAAGGAAGTCTAAAGGGATGCTTGGCAGAACAACTTGCTCAGGTTACTGGCTCTAGGACTTTGCAGAGGCTTACGAGATATGCTTGTGCCAAGCAGCTTACCAGAAAGGGGATGTGGGTTGTCTCAACATTGTTCTAAAAACCCATTTCCAGGGCTCATTCATTGAAATGGGGGAGGGGAGGGCCAGGTTCCTTAGGCACAGTTAAAACATGGGAAATGCCTGGGTAGTCTGTTCTAGTGCGCTTTTCTTTGATTCCAGACACACTAGCCCGTCTCCCTCTCCTTCGTGGGCCGATTCAACACCCACTCCCACAAGGGGGAGAGGAGACTCAGTGCACCCTCTGTCTGGCTGCGCTCTCACAGCAGAGTCTGGCCGAGCGAGACCTTGACCTTGGGTCTCTTGGCCGCCAGTCTCTTACCCGTTCCTTTCTACCATCTCCAGCTGTTTATCTATGGTAAGTGCACACTCAGGAGGAAGCGGTTTTGGGGGCCAGGGGGCCTCCTCGGGCCCGTGTGGCATTGATGGGAAATAATGAAATGGCTGTAGGCTGCCAGGAGAACAGACACATCTTGGAAGCAGCACCACCGGAGGACCCCTGAGAAGCGAGGATGGTGGGACGCTATCTACTGTTCTTTTTTTTGTTTTTGGGGCACCACTGCCCTCTGCTGGATTTAAACCTCCAACCCAGTGGGCCTTAGTCCCGCACACAACCACTACGCCACCAGGGCTCAGCCCTGTCTACTGTTCAGTGCGCGGGGTGGCATGGCTTGCGAATGACAGCCGAGGAGGAGAGGGACTCTGGAGCCTGGTTAAGCAGCGGCTGCCCTCGAACGAACCTCCCAGCCACAGCCCCTCCTCGGGAGAAAGAGGACGCAGCAGGCGTTCGTGAAGGGGCTTGTTGTTTGGTGCTGGTGTGGTTCCGGCTCACCGCGGCCCATGGAGGGCAGAAGGGGCACTGCCTGCCCCTGCACCATCCACACACGGTTCTCATGGGTGAGCCCTTCGGTGTGGCCGCTGCGCACGCCCATCTTGTCGGAGGTCCTCCTCCTCTTTGACCAATGCTCCACTAGGTCACCGAGTGTGATGCCCTCCAGGGCCTGGTCAACATGTCCACAGCCTTGGAAACCCGTGCGGCAGTGCTTCTCTGTCCAACTCTGAGAGTTGGAAGGCCCTTGTGGCCATGGAGTCTGGGAGGAGAGACTGGGGTCTCTCCCAGAGCAGGCCTCCGAAGGTCCCTCTGGGCCAGCACTGACCATCAGCAGGCTCCCCGTGGGGTCCTCCAGGACACCTGCGACCCACTCCGAGTCAGAGATGGCTGGAGTTGCAGTGGACTCTGGTCTCTCCGTTCATTTTACAGGTGAGCAAACTGAGTCGGGGGCCTGGCTGCCTCAGACAGTGGCCACAGGACAAGACCCTGGGTCCTGCCTCCCAAGCTGGGCCTCAGCGAAGAACTGACTTTCTACCCGGGAAGCGAGCTTAGTATGGGGCTCCACCTCTGCTCCACACCGATCTTTACAACCTTCCCCCTCCCCAGCTGTGCTGGCCTCCACACACAGGGGTCCTAGAGACTCCTGCGCAGCCGCCCAGCTGTGAAAGGAGAGGGCATGAACTGGAGGAATCGGGCTGCAGTTCGAATCCCTTCTCTTCTGCTAGCCAGCTGGGACCTTATGGGTGGCCTCTGAATTTCCATTTTCTCATCTGTAGCATGGGGGTGAGGACACCCAGGGCACGGAGCTGGTAGTCATGAGGGCTGGATGCGCCTCAGATCTCTGGCCTACGATTGGTGCTTCAGGCCCGGCCCACCCCGGGCACCTTAAGGGGGAAGAGAGACCTGGTGATCGACTTCAGCGGTCACAGCCTTGAAAACGCTACGAAGCACACCTGGGAGGTCACCTTGAGAAACAGCGAGCCAGGAACAGTGTTTTTGGGACCATGAGAGGTACTGTCTCCTCCCCCCATCCCTCAGAAGGTGCATCTTATGGTCCGAAGACGTGGTACCCCAGAACATTTTAGTAGGATGGTACTGTGTGATTCAGAATATTTTTTTTTCTTGTTTTCCTGCTCTAAAAACTGGGTGTGTCTTATGGTCAGGTTTCCCTTATGGTTAGAAAAATATGGTATATAGCACTGCAGTCCTCTTCCCTCCCTGCCCACAATGGAGCATGGTTCATCTTCTCCCACTCCTCTGCCTCTGCCCTGAAGTTCCACTACAATGACAAAGAGGGTGATGACGGGGCGGTGTTTCAGAAGTGGCATCCAGCGCCTGTCACGGGCTCCTCCTCCCTTATCTACACGCCCAGGCTGCCCTGACTTCTGGCTGGGCCTCAGCCTCCCCGTAGGCATCAGTGGTGACCGGGAAGGCGTAGTGCTGGGCCCTCCACGCCCTGGCCTTGCTCCCCATCTCTCATCTAGAGAGAGCCAGGGCTGGACAGGATGGCATCTGGCTGAACTCGGGCAGAGATGGCTCCTCGTATGGGTGAACTGGGGGACTAGGAGGTGTGGCTGCCCCTCCTGGGGTGATGTGAATATGGCTCATCACTGAGACAGTGGGCAGGGCCATGAAGGGAAATGCTAAGCACTTGATTGACTAAGAGTGTGCTTTTTGTGGGCCTGGCAGGAACATTCTGTGTTGGGTTTCCTTTCTGTCAAGTGACAGGATTTATCAAGTGCCTTCCAGCTCTGATATTTCAGCTTCTAGGTCCCGGATGTAGGCAGCCTCCTCTTAGCCCCAGAGGCCAAATCAACAGGCAACTGCTAACTTGAACAGGTGCTGTGGCCCTCAGGCCCAGATGCTAACTCAGAGTTGTATATAGGGGGGTGGGGCAGATGGAGTTGGGCTAGGGGAAGGACAGGCAGCCAACAGAAGCCTGGAACTAGGGGCCAGGGCTGAGCCTAGGGCCTGTCTGCCTGCCTGCCGGGTGGGGTTTCCTGCCATGCACACTGAGCGATTCTTTCCATTCTGGCGCTGGCTGGGCCCCGGTCCTGGCAGGGAGTAGGGGAGGCGGCCTGGACCAGTCGGCTGGGCCTTTCCGCCCCTCCCTCCAGCGCACACACACCCTAGGCTGTAACCCCAGTAGCTAAGCGTCCTCTCTGCCCATCCCAGAGCCTTAACCCTTCAGGTACCTGAGGGTGTGATCATCCCACAGCTCAGTGAGGAGGTGCGTGTGTATGGGGAAGCCCACCCACTGTGCCCATCCCAGGCTGGGCTTTGGGGGCCTGCAGTTAGGACCCTAGCTCCTTCCTGGTGTGTGTGTCTGAGAGAGAGAGACAGACAGACAGACAGACAGAGAGCAAACTCAGAGCCTGGATGCTTCAGCCACAGGGCACTGTAAGAAGGAATGGGCCCAGGAACTGGGGTGAGCCTGCACCCACGGGTGCCTGCTCCTTCCCGAGCCTTCCTTCAGACAAAAGTGGAAACCGCCTGCAGCATTTTAGGGAGGGGATGCGGGCTTCCCCTGTGAGAGCCCTTTTACTTTCAGGCTCAGGACCCGGAGCCCCCAGCACTGGCTGGCCAGCGGCCCCATGGCTGGTGCTGGGTGCAGCACCACCGTCTTCTCTCCCCGTGGACTCCCACTCCTCCCTGCCTCTCCAATCTAGCCAGAGCCAGGAAGTAAACAAGGCCCCGGCCTGCCTTTCCTGACAAGCTAAGGCAAGGCGAATGAATGCCAGCCCTAAGCCTCATAGGCCCTCCGTCCCTCCCTGGGGGAGTGGCCAGGGTGCTCCTGGAGGCTGGTCTCCAGCCAGCCCTTCTCCTCGGGGAGACTCTGAGGGAGTGGGGGTGTGGGTAGCCTGAGCACCAGGAGTCTCTCTGCCACTGCTGCATCCACATCCATAGCTGTGCATCCTGGCGGGGGGACACGCTCTGGGACCAGGGCAGGCCCTGCGGCAGCCTGGGGTGGGGTCAGGAGTTGACTGCAGGCCCTTTCAGCTGTGCTATTTAATGACTCTAGTTCTGAACGGAAGTCCCTGGGGGCTTAACACGACGGAGCTCTTGACGCCCCCCCCCTCCCCCCCAGGCCTGGCGATCTGCTTCTGAAAGGGGACAGCCCTGAGAGCCCGTAGAGCAGCCCCGACGCTCCATGAGGAACCGAGCGGCGGCTCTGAGTCCCGTGGATGGGGAGGGGGTGGAGGCAGATGACTGACTCCACACCGCTCACAGCTTCCTGTGAATCTGAGGTCATCTCCCCTGCGGGGTGTCACGAGGGGGACCTGCACAGGAAGGCACCATGGCAGGGGCCGCAATGGGGGCAGGGCAGACTGCCTGTCTGCCTCAGAGACTTGGCCTGCCCCCCCCCCCCATGCTGGTGACACACACTTGGACGAGTGACTGGATTCTTTTTTTTTTGGGGGGGGGCATCACTGCTCTCCAGTGGTGGGAGTAGGAGGCCCAGCCCCACTGCTGGAATTGAACCTCTGTCCCAGTGGGCCGCAGTCCCGCGCACAACCACGACACCACCGGGGCTCAGCCCTGACTGGATTCTTTTGTTTGAGTGGAGGGGGCAGTCACAGTACACCTAGTGCTCCTGGAGGGATTTCACGAAACAGTAACTGCTGAAATAGCTAACAGCGGCTGCCTGCGGGGGATGGGCTCTCGTGGGGGTGCTCCCCCAGCCTTTGAGCCCTTGGGAGCAGTCAGCCCAATTTCCCAGGCCAGGCAGGGCCTGAGGCATAGTGGGTGGTCCAGGCCAGCTCAGACCAGGATGAGGGCAACTGGGGAGGCCCTGGACTGTGACCAGCCTGTGCTCCCAGGCCCCTGTGACGGAGACGGGGCGGGGCCTGGGCGTGGAGGAGGCCGCCTCTGACTCAGCAGCCGGCTCAGCTGCACCTGAACTTTGGAGACCTGGCGGCTCACCCACAGCTGACCTTTCTCTGTGTCCCCTTGGTCTGGCGAGGGGCTGCCTGCCCAGCTTGGCTTAGGGAAGGGAGGGCAGCAGAGGGCTGGTCACAGAGACACCCCCCAATGATCGTTCGGGGAAGGCTGGGCAGTAAGCTCTGGACCCCGCCACTCATTTCTGAACTGCCTCTTGAACCTGGGAGGGGGCTGGCCCCCACCACTGGTGACTTCCCTTGCAGCCCCTGCGCCTCCTGGGCTGGGTGAAGCCAGCCAGGTGTCACATGGGCTTCAGGTGCCGCTGATGACCACGATGGCAATTTACTCCAAAGGGACCTAGCCCATGGTGCCCCTTCTTCGAGAGAGGAGGCTGCCAGAGGGGAGAGGGAAAGGAGGAGAGCCCACCTGAACCCACTTCCTCCTTTTGCCTCCTGCTAAAGGGAGTCACCTGTCACAACTCGCTAGGGCTTTCCCCTCAGTGTACGTGGCCAGAAGCAGTTACAACTTTTGCTTCTGAAATTCGTAATATAGAAACTCGAGTCTGCTGTCTTTCGAGCGCGGATGTCTCCTCCTGCCAGGAAAGTCTTTCCTATTCTGACCCAACCCAGGCTGGCCCTGGACCATTAGCCCCGGCGAGTTAGAGAGCCACGGATTCCTCCGAATAACCCATTTAAAGGCCTGGCCTGTTATGTGATCCCCTCCTGCGCCTTCCCGGCCGGGACTTATCCTAGGGACCTCAAGAAAGGGGAGAAGGGATGGGCTTGTTCTTTATCTGATCCCCGAACTGCCCAGCTCGGCAGGCGCCCTACAAAGACAAGCCAGTGCTCTCCCTCCCAACAGCGGGTCTGAAGGTGTCTGCTGCC
>PVJH01034469.1:0-20601 GCA_004026705.1 Nesogale talazaci
TGTATGTATGTATACATTATGATGAGTGCTGTATGAGTCCCCAATAAAATGAATTAAATAAAAAAAATTGTGTTTTAAGAAATGCCTTTAATTGGCTTTGCATTACTTTGGTTTTCCTCTTCAGATCTTTTACATTTATGAATTAGTATTATCACTTGAAATGCAGGTATTTTACCCTGAAGCCGTGCAGGCAATTTACCCACACCTAAAGGAGAGAGGTTTTTCTTTTTAAAGGTCAGCTCACAAGGAAACCACAGCTGGGCAAAAGAGACTGTGTATATGAGGCCTTCTTTGAAATCAGAATAAAAAAAATGTATACTTCTGGCTTTGAAAGACTATCATTCAGATGCTTTATATTAACTCAGATTCCAAGGTAATCACCATTGACCATAAGCCAGCCAACAATCAGGTCCCTTGAGTCTTCAGCCACCTCTGGATGGCTTCATTGACTAACAAGATAGCAAGACTCAGCTTTGAATTAACAATAGGTAAACAAGAGAAGACTTGTCCATTTAGGCGACATATGTATCCAACCAGTCTGATGTTGAGCAATGTAGCGAGATATAAAAATTTCATAGAGACTACATCAAATAAGCCACTTTAGGGTAACTGCATTTTGTAAGGCTATTTTTCCCCTAAACATCAAATAAAATAACTTGAGTTACAGTATTAAAGTTAACTGTGGTCATTTCTATAATGGTATCTGCAGATAAATTTTGTGCTGATTCACTGAAAATACAGGAACAAAATATTTCCACAGCACAGACTATATATCAGTTTTGTGAGAAGGATTATGATATCTAGAACATGATTCAACTGTAATGAATCAAGATTGCTAGAATTCTTGGGTAGAAACTGTTGGAATTTTCTATCTGATGATGTTTCAGAACCAAAATTAACTGTTAGCTAGTCGGTCAACAAAGAAATCCCTAGGTTGACCTAAGTCTTAATGAATCTTATTGTCTGTTTGACTGCTTATTGTCAACGCTTGGTGATAACATGCATATCTTCATGAGGATGAGTTTCAAATACAGCTGCAACTCACTGCTTCTTATTCACCAAGTGACCAACCTCGACATTTCAAACACATTTAAAACACTTGACGCTAAAGCTGATCTTAGCTAAAATCAATCATTAACCTACTACTTAATTTTGTTCTCTGTGTGTATAGACCTCTCTTTTCACTCAATGGTGTGATGTGCATATGGGTGGGGGTGGGATGATTAAAAATGTGTAAATACAAAAATAATAAGATATTTAATATTTTTGTACCTGCCATGTGCTTCACAAAAGGTCCCCAGGTGGTGCAAGCAACTTCATAATTGGCTACGTGTGTTAGTCACCCTAAAGTTCACTGGTTTCAACCTTTCCATAGGCACATAGAAAAATCACCTGACTACTGTCTTTCATAAAGACGATAGCTGAGAAAATTCTCTGGGGCGGTTCTGTTCTGTAACACAGGGTCTCAACGGGGATCAAAATCAACGAGCCAGCATTGGAAACTGATTTGCACATATTTCTAGGAAACTTTACCTATGATCTCATGAATCCATGTAAAATCTATCAAGAGCAATCAATCTTATTGTTTCACACATGAGACAATGTAATGAAGAGAGTTCTTCACCAGGTCATGCATGGAGTAAGCGGTAGAGGAAAACATCTATAAATACATCATGCTTCCCGAGTGGGCAATAGAAATCATGCTGGATCACCCCAAAACACACCAAACTCATGGCCATCGAGTCAATGTTGACACATAACAAGCCCCTGTGGATTTCAGAAACTGTAAGTGCTTATGGGAGTAAAAAGCCTATTCTTTCTTGTCAGGATTTGGTGGCAGTTTCAAACTAATGACCACATGGATCACAGCCCTAAGCATCACCACTAAACCACCAGGGCTCCCCATTCTGAAGTATAGTCATAATTAATTGACCATTGAGGTATTGGGGTAATATCAAAATCAGAGTTCAAATGCATTTTAAGTCAGTCAAAACATTCAAAATGGTTTATGCATTCTATGCAATACACATTATTGACTTAAATGAATGGCCAGGTTATTAAATATAAATGTGATCTATCAAGTCAGATGGTTTTTAATTGTTAAGGAGCCTGAAAATTAGCATGATTCTAGAAACAAGTTTCTGAGTGATCATGTAAATGAAAAGAGCTTCTAAAATTGGCAGAAGAAACTGATCTGTTCCACATAATTGAATCTCATTCATTTATTCAACGGCTTTTATTGAATGACTATTTTTGGTTGGCACTTGCAGGCAGTGAGGATGTAAAGGTAAATAAGATAAGCTCTTCATTATCAAGGGGTTCACTTTAGTTGGAAGGCAGAAGAGTCTTGAACATTATCATTCAATGTGAAAAGTACCATAATAAAGATAAGAAACACAAAGGATGCAGGCACGAAGAACAAAAAGAATTCATCAGAGCATCATGTTCAAATGCTTAGGGGATTCAGGCACACAGAGCAATAGCTGTTTATTCCACCTGCTACTAAGGCCAAACACCAAAAAATAAAAATGAATGAACAAGTCAGTGAAAGGGACCAAGACTCCATATGGAAACCACAGCTTTTTGGCCTATACGCTTCTGCTTGCAGTTTGAATATCTCCAAAGAGATTCGGTGTAATTATGATAGCTAGCAGATCCCTTTCGGCATATAGTACTCTTGGCGGTTGCGTAGTTAGCAGCTCCCTAACAGGTCTCCTTGCATCCATTCTGATCCAGATCCAATCCATTGTTTGCAGCCCAAAGACTGTTCTAACTTCAACGCAAACCTGTTCACTCACACTTGTTGTCGTTAAAATGTTCATATCTTCCCAGAGCTCTGACAATAATGATGAATGCTTAACTCAGGCTGCAAAGCCTTATCTCATCTTCAGCCCATTTCCCACTGCCCTGCAACCTGGCATTCTCCAACAGAGCCAGCTCCTACCTACCAGACACCTTTGCTTGGTTAGAAAGATCTTCACCTAACCCCATCATCTAGTTACCTATTCATCATGAACATCCCAACTGGGAATCATGTTTCTCTCACCATCCCAAGAAACCCGGTTCCTTTATTATACTGGTACAATTTCTTTAGTGGTCAAGATCACAGCGTGTCTAGAATCAGAATTGGGCTTCCATCTTTGCTTTATCAGTCACTTGCTATGTGACTTTGATCTCAGTTTCTGCTTGGATGTAAACTGATGCTTCATCGTTGGACTGCTGGTTCCCCAACCATCCTCAGAAATCCAGTGGGACAATTCTACTCTGGCCTATAGGGTCACTATAAGTCTGAATCAACTGACCTACAAATAACCACACAAGGTCTCAAGTAGCACAAAAAGTTGCTGTACTGGGCTGAGCAGAAAAGAAGTGGGAGCACCCCATCTATCCAAAAGGCACATTGGCAATCAACTTCTGAGAAAAAAGAAAGAAAGAAAACCCAAGATATTTTTAAAACAATAACAAAGCACGCAAACCTATGTTCCATCCTATTTGTCACTGAGAATTTCTTATCTCTCATTTAACATTTTGCCTTTACTCTTCTTTCTTCTCTTTATTTGTATCTGCCTTTTATGAATGTCCCAGAGCTTTTCTGTGATGTGTCAGGTGTGAATCTAAGTTTCTGTGTCTGTTTATGTCTCAGGGTTAGAGACTGGAGTAAGAACGCATATTCTACTTCGATACTGGGGGGAAGAATCTCAATTATTCTCTTTACATATTATTTCTATACCGTTTCCCCCATCCTTCTCTTTTGAACTCCATTATTCATCTAGAAAAATATGATGTTCTTCAGTTGGGAGTTAGACACTGTGAAGAACAAAGTCAGCCAGCCGGGTCCATAAACAATGTAAATATGCTGGGCTTTCAGTGCTACATGGTCTGAGCTGCAACCCCTCTGCTCTACCATAGACATATGCAAATCAAGGAATGTGGCTGTTTCGATAAATCTTTATTCACACACACACACACACAAACACACACACACACACACACATCAGCAGACTGGATTTTGCCTGATTTTAACCAAACCATGGTTTCTTGCAGACTCTTCTGGATTATCCGACCTTAGCCCTTGGAAGTGAGATGGACAGACACAGTGGCTACAACGACAGAGCAATTGTGAGGATAGCCCAGAATCAGGCCATGTTTCTTTCTTTCATAAATGGGGTTGACTCAACAACACTGAACCACAACAAGAAGACGTGGAGCAAATTTACTAATGTCTTAGTTGTAGATAAGAATTCTTGGTGGCACTGCTAACTGCAAGGTTGGGGGTCCAAACCTACTACTAACGGAGAAATAAGATCAAGTTTCAACTCTGGTCAATATTTACAATTGAACAATTCTACTCTACCTGTCAAGTCTCCCATTGAGTCTACCAATTAATACTTTACACAAATACAAAGTATTTTTAATAGACATGAAAATAAATTCTGCTCCACAGAGGTTTACTTGATATGCTTCCAGACTCTCCCTGGAAAGAAATCTGCTCTGCAGTGATTTATAGGTTCATTTCATCATTCCGTAACTCCAGATAGGGACCCGGGTGGTGCAGTTGTTACATGTTGGGATGTGATCTGCATGGTCGAAAGTTCAAAACCACTAGCAGTGCCTTGAGAGAACATGGGCTTTCTACTCTTATAAATAGTTACGGTCTCAGAAACCCACAGGAGGTGATCCCGAGTCAGGACTGAGTCGATGGCATTGAGCTTTTGCTTTTGTAAACTTCATAGAAGCTTGCCTTCTTCTACTTTGAAAGACTGCATGGTTCTTTTATGAATGATGGACATTGGATGTCTAATGGCTATGTATGTCATATCTGAACAAGATTTGTCTTTTTGAAAAAAACATCCTCTCACTGATGTCTGTTGGAACCACGGCTGCTCCACCTTGGTGACTCCTCGGGGATCCCGCCTCCATTTGTTTCATTCTCTTTTCTGCATCCTGCTGAGTTCTCAGGGTCGTGTGGGCAATACTCTCTCTCTTTCTGTCCAGGCCCCATCTAGAATGTGACAACTGACTGCAAGACTTCTTTGAATGATTATACTTTTCACTCCTTAGACTTCTCCTTAAATTCTGTGATTCTTACTTCATTGGCTTCTTCTTTTTATTTCTTTAATATTTCTCCTTCTTTCATATGGATACGGTTTTAGTTCTTACCTTTTTGAAGTCTTTTAAAAATATACTCTCACAAGATGAACTCCTTAAGAGCTATGCATTACAATCACTACAGGACCCAAGTTCCACAATCAAGGAGCAGTTGCTGCCTTGCACTGGGATTTTCCAGAACTATCGGCATCAAGTCCAGCTTTACTTAGGGCTGAAAGCAGTATGCATTTGGTTTGCTGGCTAACTTTGAGTAGAAAGGATTATTTTTTTTATGTTTCACTTTCCCTCTGTGTTCTCTCTCTCTCTCTCTCTCTCTCTCTCTCTCTCTCTCTCTCTCTCTCTCTCCCTGTCTCTCTCACACACACTCAAATGCACATGTTATTGTTTATCTGTCTACCCAGCCCTCTGGGCCCCCATTCTAGAAATGAGTGAGTCTTTTACTAGCAATGTGAGAGTCTAGGTCTGCAAACTGCGTCTGCTGCATCCACACCTCGTCAACGGTGGTTTTCTTCAACTATTGATTTCAAGGTCACAACCTCACCTTTCCCAGGATGTGGGCTCTCTAAGACTCATAGTCGTAAGCAGCATTTCCTGTTCAGCTTTTATCCAGAGTAACTTCCTCCCAGCCTTTGCCTCCAACCAGTGACCAGTCCTCTGACTTCCTGAACATCACTTTTGAAATCAATTGCTGGCAGACCCTGTCCTAGTGGTCACCACTGCCTGCCTGTCTCCCCAGGAGGAACCCAGTGTGAGCAGGTCTTCATCCTGCTTAGAAGTGTGGCAATGTCTCTTGCAGTAGTTTCCATCTGGTATTTCATCTGACATGGATGCATTTATGAGGGAAAGAAACTGATTTAAACCATACTCCTTTGACAACCATTGCTTTTCATTGGGTACTTGCATAAAACAATCAAATCATAGAAAACAAAAGGATATCCTGCTTTGATAGGTACTTAATTTGATAGAAAAGTCCGTTTGATCCTTGGGCGGAAGTCTATAAGTAAAGATAATTTAAAATATGTGGAGGTAGGGGACTGATCAGAAACTGATAAATACTGCACTGACACTGTCCCTGCTGTTTGATGCCATCAAGCCAGCACCCACCAGTCGTCACCCTATGTACAACCGATCAGAACACATCCTGGTCCTGTGCCCTCACCATGGTGCTCCTCTGGGAGCCCATGGCCCATGTCACTGTATCAACCCATCTCCAACTCATCAAGGTCTGCATAGCTCTGACACATCTCTTTCCTGACTGAAGCCACTCAGTATTCTCTGGTTGATTTGAATGGCTGTCTCTTGATTCATGTACAGGTTCCACAAGAGCACAATGAAGTGTTCTGAATTCTCTTTCTTCTCAAGGTTCTTCATGGTTGTTATAGCCCACACATTCAAAGGTCTTGACACAATCAATTAAAAAAGCAACAAACTCCTTTTTTTGTATTCCCTGCTTTGAACCAAGGTGTACCTGCAGGAATATCCCTTGTTCCATTGCATTGAGAACTGGAAGCAAATAAACGCGTTGCTTCCAATTCTAAGATGCACCTGGAAAGCAATATATATGTGGAAAACTCACTGCCATGCAAGTTTTAACCCTTTTCTGTTTCTGTTCCATAATCAATCCATTTCTATGTCCTATGTCCACGCCTGACCTGCTCTTTCCACCTTTAGAAGCTAACATTTTAATTTTAAACAGGGTCAAAGAGAAAGAAAATTGAGTATCTAATGAGTCTGCAAAAGATATCTCTCAAATAAACTTAGCATATCTCTACTTACTAGACATACACACAAAAATTAGTATTTGAGTCTATTCCTTGATGCCTGAATACAGTGGTGCAATGCAGACATCTTCCTTCTGATATTCCCAATGGTACCCTGTGTAGCCTAGATGCCTCCTCTCTAGACAAAGCACCACAGGTGCAGAGAATCAAAAACAGGCAAGACCCCCTTCGACTAGCAGTACCCTCCAGGGGAGGGCAGTGGACGGGACAGTAAAGGGACAGTGGCCAATGCCTGGAGACACTTTCTATTATGACACCTTCGGGACAAGGGTGTTCCCAGCATCTAGTGAGTAGACTGCAGGGTTATTTTTGCTAACTGACTTAGAATGTGCAGAACAATCACTCAAGCTTTCACCTCATCCAAAATAACGAAGAGGAAGAAGTCGCAAAACTTTGAGCTAGACTTTATCATCCCCATTTAATAACTGCATCATAGATAGTTCACTATAATATGAATCTCCACTTCTATTCAGGGTGGTCACACTACATGTTCAACAGAGAGAAGCATCACCCAGTCCTGCATTGACTTCATGGTCATCCATGTGCTGGACTTCTCTGTTTCAGCTCCCACATCGATCTGCTCCCTGGTGTATTCTCACATTTTTTGATGTACTATTTCCTCAACACACTGTCTGATATTTAGTGAGGTGTTCTTACTGAAATCACATCCAACAGAAGCAAGTCAACATCTCACCATCCTCACCTCTAAGGTGTATTCTGATTGTATTTCTTCAATGGCTATTGTGTGATGGCTCCTTGACAGGATGCCATGGTGCTGGAAACTATATGACTACTGTCTCAACTATTAGCAAGGCCCTCTGCCCATCATGAGGGACAGATTTCATCAGCACTTCCAGAATTAGGCTAAGAAGCATGGTCTGATGATATATTTTGGAGAATGAACCAATGAAAGTCACACAGAGATATATATATTTGCATTATAAGTATACATAGACATATAAAGAGTCCTTATAGTGCTATCAGGTAAGTATTGGACTACAAACTGCTAGGTCAATGGTTCAAATGTACCAAGAGGCTTCAAGAGAAAAATGAGACTGTTTGGGTTTTGTGTTAAGTAGGCATATATGTATATATGTTTATATAGGCACAGTGTATACACACAAATACACATTTCAGAGGAGCCTCAAAAAGTTGATCAAAAAATAGAAAAGATATTTAAATTTTCCTCAACTTTTTAAAAAGTCTCCTTGTATATATGTGTATGTGTATATATACATATGTGATTATATATGTGTACATATATGTAATTTAATTCATACATGTGAAATCATGATGTCAATTTGCGTGGCATGTCTTACCCAGCAGAAAACTCTGGGTAGGTGCTAATCGTGGCATGTTTTACCCAGCAGAAAATTCTGGGTGGGTGCTAATACAGAAGATTCTCTGCCCCAGGTCCTGGTTCTTGGTATAAATGCTTCATAGGTCCAAGCTCTGGTTCTGAGCACTTCATCCTTCACCACCAGCAGCTACCCAACAAGCCTGATGGCTTGACACTGTTGTCTCATCATACAGAGAAGTGGAGTGAGACTTGGAGAAGCTGTGGGGCTGCCTGAGCTCAAAGGGGAGTCCCAGAGCTCTCACCTAGCCCAGCTGGCAAAAGTGAGCATCCTTGCCATGTGATCTGGTTGCAGACCCCAGAGGATCTTTAAAGCCCTCTCTACCAGGACTCCACATTGCCTCTGTCTCCCATGAGTGAGCAGAGAGCTTGTGCTACTTCAGGGGAGTGGCAGCCTTGAATCATTAGAAAAGCTTCAGCAAGAAAATAAGGTACACATCAAAGTCCCAAGATGAATGCTAATGAGAAGAGTAAACATATAAAACCTTAAGGTTGTGGGTTTTTTTAAGTTGATTTTCAAGTCCCTGCCAGGTGCTATTGCAGATAAAGCAGGGTGGGGGGACTGTTTCCTGGTGTCACATGAATAGGAGGGAACCTGAGCACAATCTTAGCCCAGGGTGTTTCTTAACACTAAGCCAAGCATTTCACATGGCACAGATCAGCTGGGTTTCATTGTAGAGTCCTGCAATGCCCAGAAACACACACACACACACACACACACACACACACACACACACACACCAGGCACGGGCTGAAGATCAGAAGCTTATTTTCCAAGTTGCAACATGCAAATATCTCTTTTGCATTCTGCTTTCTGCAAACACAAAGTGAAAAAAAGAATTAACTAGCAAAAAAAATTAAAAATGAGAAGAAAAAAGGAAAGCAACGCAATTCATGCTTCACAAAGTCCTGTAGGTTATTACCATGTTTTAAATTGTGAGTTGCAAACACAAGCTGTTCTGCAACAAGAGCAAAAAGAGAAAGCAGATGGTTTCTTTTTACATCCTGCAAAACTTTTTTCTTGAATACAAGCATAGGCTCCCTTCTTTCCAGCTGGCATTGCCCATGCAAATGATCTGGTTTTTCTCATTTGGAGAAAAAGTCATGATCCACATAGCTCATCCTACTTGAGAAGGAAGTACTCAGATGTTTGGCTGGTGACTCTTTCAGCACTACCTATATGCTTGCAAGATTGACCCAAGGCATGTGTCTCTCACTGCGATGCCATCGTTATTAGTGCTATGCATGTGTTCTCAACAAAACTTTTTGTTCATTTGTCTTGTTTCTTGGCATTGACTGCTTTTCCTTTGACGAGAACAAAAAGTCGGATGTCTATGTGATCTACTTACTGCCACGGAACCAGAGTCAATTCTGACAAATGGCAACTCCAGTGGACAGAGGAAAACTGGCCCCTTTGGATTCCTGAAGCTGCAAATCTCATGTGGGAATCGAGAGCCTCATAGTTTTGCTACAGAGCATCTCATGGGCTTGACCCTCCAACCTTGAACTTAGGAGCACAATGCAAAACCCACTGAGCCACCAGGGTTCCTCTTTCCGCATTTAGGATTTCCAAGATGGTAAGTCTTCACAGGAGCACACAGCCTCATCTTTCTCTTGTGTAGCAGCTGGTGGGTTTGAACCACTGCCCTGCTGGTTAGTAGTCTAAGGCCTAGAGCAGAGTACCAGGGCTCTTTCTCAGTGATCTAGTGCTGCTATAGCAGAGGTACCACAAGTGGGGGGCTTTAGTGACTTATTTTTTCATGAAAGGTAGAAGTCCTAATTAGGGCACTAAAACTAAAAAGCATTGTGCAAGGTGTGTGTGTGTGTGTGTGTGTGTGTGTGTGTGTGTGTCTGAGAGAGAGAGAGAGAGAGAGAGAGAGAGAGAGAGAACAATCTGGGAGGAGGATCCTTGTCATTTTCTAGCTTCTTTTCTGAGGTTCTTTGGTGAACACATGATATGCACTTTATTTTCTGTGTGCTAAATTTGCTTTTCTATATCTCAAAAGAGATCACTTTAAGACACACCCTCACATAAATACTACCACGTTCACATAACAAAGAAAACACAGTCTTAAATGGCATTTTAGCCCTAAGAGGAGGTAAGGATTTACAACACAGAACCTGAGGGGACTCAATTCTATCCATAACAGCTGATCTAGTGGAATACCCAGGACAGATCTGCCTCATGAGATTTGCAGTGACACAAACCTGGATTCAAATGCCAGCTCAGCCATTTACAGAATAACTTCGTACTCTTAGGAAAATTATTAAACATTTATTGTAAGTTGGGTGTTGTTTTCAAGCCTTTAGGTTTTGTTCTTGCTTTCATTTTATAAAAGAGTGACATTTGCCTTTTCAGGCAAATTTGAAGATTCAAGTCTACAAAGTCAAGGCCAGAAATGACCCTTGGTCAAATGTTGAACTTCTAATTCCTCATTTGTCAGATACAGTTCTTGGGCCAACATTATCACTGTCATCTGAGGATGCGTTAGAAATGCAGAACTTCAGACCTACTCAGTTAGAGTGTACAGGATCTACAAGGGTCGCAACTGATTCTTACTGACATTTCCGTGTCTGAGGACACAATATTATTTGCTTCTTTTACTTAAGTAAGGGGAACATGAAGATGTCCAGAACATTTTAGGATGGACAGAGTATTATTACTTGTATATCATTCCAAGGAATGTCGAGAACACATAATTGTGCATCAGAGATATCACAGGTTCCATCCTGCAATAAAGTGAATAACATGATAGAAAGAGTCACACAAATGTTGTGGCTTCCCAAAGCAGATAAAAGTTATATATACAATACTGTAGTTTATTAACTGTGCAGCAGATGACTAAAATGCTTGAAATGTTGCAAGAATTACCAAAATGTGACACAGAGACAGGAATTGAGTACACTTTGGTAGAAAAATGGCATCCATAGACTTGTTCAACATAAGGTAGTCAAAAACCTTCCATTTACAAAACTGGTCTTACTGGGAAGTTTTGGAAAGTGATGCATACTCGTATCCTACTGTAGAATGTTCTCCTTAAATGGTAAATAATATTTTGGTGTTCATATTTTGCTCTTCTTAACCTGAGGAAAAGTATGGAAGCTATACATACAATTCTTTAACGATTCTCAGTTTCAATCCACTAAATATATTGTTATAAAACAATTTCTCCTAGATGTCAATTGTAATTCTGGCATGGATGGAAGAGGTTTGATTATCTTCACGATTGATCTCAGCTGCCAAAAATGGATTCCAGGGGACTTCTTACCTTATTTTTGTGGCTTGTGCATTTTAGGAAAAGGAGAATTCAATGCTTCTGATAATTTTCATTTTATTTTATCCTCCAAGGAAAGCAATATTTTTCCTGTATTAATTACCACTAGTGTTTTAAAAAGTATCCCATATCTAGTGGTTCCAACCTAAAAAAAAAAAAAAAAAAAGATAATGACATAGAATTTCTGAGCACTGGGGATCTGGGATAATCTTAGCTGAGTTCAACCTCAAGATCTCTCTTATATTTGCTGCTGATCAGGGACTGAAGATCAGCTTCCAGGAAGCTCACCCAGGTGCCTATTGACTATAGCAAGCTAGTAAAAGAACACGACAGACAGAGAATAAGCAGAGGCCACAGTCTCTGCTATCACCCATTCTCAGATATAACAGCATTATTTCCACTGTATCTTATTAATCATAGCTGATACAACATGAGATAAGGGCACAGCTACTACAAAGCAGGGATCCTGGCAGATCATCACTTAAACCAGCTGCCAGTCTCCAACTGGCAGATCAGGTATACTAATTTTGATGTGTGTGGTTGGAGAACAGTATCACCTCCCAACTTCAATCCTGTCTTACCATTAATTTTATCCCGAGTTCAATTATTTCCTCCTCTCAGACAAGAAAGATTCCCGTCATCTCTCTTTTAGGGTCACTAGTGCATGCCCCACTATTTGAGCATTCTCATTTTACTCAATTTTACTTTTCAGGAGCAGTCACATTGAAGACAAAAATTTGGGTAGGAAAGGTGTTTTCTGTTGCTGTTGCTTTATACTTCAGGTTGCCTAATGTGAGAGAACTTATGTTAATGAGTAAGGAACAACTCAGAATGTGTAGTGCACAATTCTCTGAATGTAACCAATGTCACTGTACATGTAGAATTCATTGAGTGGTTTCTACTGTACATTTTCAATCATATCAATAAAATAAATCATATTAAATATTCCTAGCATGGACGGAGTACATATAGGTACTCACTAACTGGCTCTCTTTAGTGATTGTAACTGGATATTACCTAAAGACTCAATTTGTTGAATTATCTAGGTAGTTTACTCAGACTTTATAGGAAGAAATGAAAAACAAGAACTACTGGATGAAAAAGACAAATGTCAGTGTTTAAGGCCAATTTTCTTATTTGGATCTTACAAATATTCTTATGGAATCACAGTTAGCAGAAGTAGATCTTGAAAAGTAAATTTAAACAATACGATGCAATATAATCTCAATTTATAAAAACCCAACTAATTTTAATCATCGCTTAAAAACAGTGCCATAATCATTATCACAAAATGTGTGTGAATTGTTGTACGGGAAACCAATTTACTTTGCAAACCTTCACCAAAATCTCAATTTAAAGAGCAAAACCAAAAGGCACATATGGAGCACTCTTCAACCCTGGCATTAATGGTTGTCATGATTTATTTACTTAACAAATGAGAAAAAAACAACAACAAGACCCACTCCCGGTAAGTCGATGCTGACTTTATTTAGGGGTTCTGAGATTGTAAGTCTTTTTGGAAGCCATGGTCTCATCTTTTATCTGCAGACCAAATGATGGGTCTGAACCACCAACCTTATGCTTAGCAGTCCCATGGTTCCTTTACTTCAGTACATATCACATATTATTATTAAGTATTACTGATATCTGTTTTCTAGACCAAAATTTATGTTGAGAACAGACTATTCTTTTCTATTCTCATAGAATATTACAGCCTCATAAACCCACAAGAACAGTTCTGTCCTATGTACAGAGCCTCTGTGAGTCAGCATAGCAGTATAGTTTGTTTCTGTTTTGTTTCTTCACACTCAAAAAGAGGAGGCCCGGCCATGTTGTAAGGTTACTGTTAGACTGCTAACTGCAAGGTCAGTGGTTCCAACTAACCAGCTGTTCCTCAGAGAGGAAGAGAAGGCTGTCTGCTCCCATAAGGATGGATGGCCTCAGAATCCTGAAGTAGGGTTGCTGCAAGTCAAAACAAACCTAATTAAAGGAGGTTTGGTTTGGGGGTTTTCCAAAAAGGAGAAATGGGGTTGCCCAGGTAAAACTGCTCAACTACTAACCAAAAGACCTGTTTTTCAAACCCATCAGCCTGTCACTCCACAGAAGAAAGATGTGGTGGCCTGCTCCATAAAGATGTGCAGCCTTGGAGAGTCCACAGGGAAATTCTATTCAATCCTGAGTCATCAAATGTGTCAGAATCCCTGGGAGAGCTGCAGGGTTTGTGTTTGCTTTTTTTTCTCAAAATGAGAATTCCAAGACATGAAAAGCTCATGTATTCCTAAGGAAATGGCATCATCATCATCATCAGCCAACAATGTATTCAAATATTAGTATTTTCTTACATGTTTATGATACTGCTAAATGAAATTATTTTCATGCATGGGGAAAAGAAAGTTGCATACATCATCCTGCCATGAAGGAAAATGGTAAATCAGTTTTTTGGCTGTTTTTTTTTTTCTTTTAGTTTTCTGGCTTTTTAACTGCACTTAATGTCTTTTTCAGCACGTAGATGTCCTCACTCCCAAATTCATCCTGAGCAGAAAGTCCAAAGCGCAGAGCAAACATGAGGGGAAAAGGCTCCTGCAACAAGGAGATTTGTGTTCTAATTGTGTAATTACCAGAGTCCAGAATTCACAAATTACATCTTGTAGTGGTGTTTAACTTGCTTTACTAACCTTTTATTCATGCAAAAGCTTAATTAATTATCCCTGAGTGGCAGTGTTCTCTGTGGAAGACCAAGTCTAACCACTTGCATTAAAATTCTAGACTCCTTTCATGGAGCACAAGCAACATACTAATCATTAAAGGCACATTCATTAAAAGGCCTGTGATCTCAAGGGTTGACATATTGTTCTCATAATTTAGAGCAAATTGGTGTGGAACTTGCTTGAGCACCTCTTCCTACTGAGCGCCTTACTTTGCCTGTCACAAAGCGGAGATGACCAAGGCAGCATTTGAAAAGGCAAGTTTATTCAAGAAAGGGGAAAAGAGAAAGGAAAAAAACCCTAAAAAATCTGAGTAGATAGCAGGCCCAAAGGATCGCTTCAAACACAACAAGCACCTTTACTGTCCAGCAATTTGATGCTGATGGTGACCCCATGTGGGTCAGAGTAGAATTTGCTCCGTGGGCTTTGAGCCAGCTGAGTTTTCAGAAGTAGATCACCAGGCCTTTCTTCTAAGATGCTTCTTGGTAGATTCAATCATCCCACCTTTTGCATAACAGCCAAAAAAAAATGACTGTTTGAACTAGTAGGTCTCTGATCAACTGGTGAAAGGGAAAGAAGGCCGTAGACTTGGGTGGAAAGTCCTGTAGATCCAAAGGCAGCAGACACATTGCCAGAGCTCTGGCGGCCATCAGCCCGGCTCCATGAGGCTTGTAAACAGGAATGTGTAGCAGAAGAAAAAGTGTATCCTGCTTCCAGGAAGGAAGAAAGGAAGCCCCAGAATCCTCATGAGAATGCCAGACCCACAAGGAGGGATCACCAGGCTGTGACCTGATTGATAGAGTAGACTTCACCCCTTCATTCTAAGCCCATGCTGACATGAAATTTGGTAACCGCCACGGCTTTGCTTTTCATTTTATGATGGTCTAACATTAAAGTTAGGAGCACTAATGAGCGCGGTGCAGAGTGTTGGATCTGTAGGGAGAGTTAAAATCCGATCCCTGATTTCTCTCAAAGCATCTAAGAATGAGGGTCTCTGGATAAATCCTAAACTAACTCACAAAAGACGGTCTGAGTCTTTTTCTCCAAACAGGCTTTCCGGCAAGTGCTCTTAACAAAGCTGGGGAGCGAAGGGTGCCATTCAGATGTGAAACAGCCTGGAATTAAGCAGCCCAGCCACGTTCACGCTCGATCTTAACCATTTATCACCAGCACGGAGCTAATTAAATCGAGGTAACTTCTCTCCTCTTCCCCGAATTGATCACTCTCCAGGCTTGGTCGGTAAGCAGCTTTTACTGTTGAATTGTGACCCACTGAGAAAAATATCTGTTAAAGAGAAAAAGTATTTGGAAGTTGTCTCTTTCCTGGCCCCGGAGCAAGTCAAAGCTCCAGCAGCACTGACAACAATTTTTAAAGGATCGTTTACTCAGATGCTCTTGTTCTAAACTATGTGCTGAAAAGGAAACCCCAGATGGGACAGACCCATGGGTTTCGCCACGATCTCGGTGGTCTCCAAAGGTGACCAATCTCCCCTGGCCCTGTAGCAGTAGAATCTGGCCCCTAAGTATACTTTGGGGAACAGGGTCATTGTTTTTGTTATTGTTAATTGCAATCAAGTAATTTCTAACTCACGGTGACATTATGTACGACAGAACAAAACACTGTCTGGTCCTGTACCATCCTCATAATTGTTTTTATGTTCCAGCCACTGTGCAATCCATCTTGTCGAGGGCTTTCCTTTCTTGCTGTCGCTCTACTTTACCAGCATGATCTCCTCCTCCAGGGACTGGTCTCTCCAGATAACGTGTCCTGAAGTTTTTGAGAACAAGTCTTGCTATCTCGGCCTCTAAGAAAGATCTTTCTTCTCCCAAGAAAGATCATGGTAAGAAAGAGCTAGCAACTTCAAGTCAGAGAGAGAAAGGAGTCTTACAGAGTCCTGGTGCCTGTTAAAGCATAGTAGGCCAGGGCAGGTCAATTTCTTAGGCCTCCAATTCCCCCACTTGAGAGCAAAGGGACTCTGGATAAATGTGGCAAAATCCAAGAGGGGAGGGGGTGGGGAAAGCAAACATGAACCACTATGGAGGGAGGTTTGTGGGATATTGTCATGGGTTTGATGAGATGGATGTGTAACTGTATAGAATAGGTTTTTCTTTGTATGTATCATATTCCAAAATGAAAGGGAAAACTAAAATTAAATGTGTATACAAGTAAATTAAAAGAAAGGACCCCAGCCTTTAAAACCCCTCTGATTTCCTTAGCTCTCTCACCTCAGTGTTGGCCTGAGGTGCTAGAAAAGAAAGAGGACCAGTAGGAATGACTTTGATGTTGCTGTGACATGTAAGTTAGTTAAGGAAAACCCCAACAACTGAAAATCTATTCTATACCCGAACACCAAATGAGTCCCCAAACTAACTCCTCTTGCTGTTGCCACTGAAGCAGCTTGGGCTTGATAAAATGCTGTACCTTCTTACCATTCCAAGGTCTTCTCTGCCAGCACTGTAGGGAACAATGTTCACATGTGATCTAAGGAGTGTTGATGGACTCATTTGGGAGAAGGAAGACTCCTATCTGAGTCTAGGAGCCTGATGGTGATGTCAGGCAATCTTTTGTCTTCTAACCACAAGGTCAACAAACCCATGCACCATTCATGTCAAAATGATGCTGTCCCTGTAAAGATTTACAGCCTCAAAAAAAAAAAAAAAGATTTACAGCCTCAGAGATTCTATATGCAGTCACTATCAGTAGATATCAGCTCAATGGCAGTGGGTCAATCTTAATTGAACCTTTTCCCTGAGAGGTGACCCTGCAGGTATTTGAAAAACCACTGGCATAGCTTCTAGCACCACAGCCACACACAAGTATGACAAAACTGGTGAATGCTGAATGGTACATTCTCTTAAGACTTCATTGGACAAAACAGAGGTCTCTCTTGCCAGGGACTAGATGCCCTACCAGTTCCCTTCCCACTCACAGCATCTCCTGCATTGTTCCACTGAGAAGAAGGGGAACAGAAGTGAAACTTAGCCGTCAGATGCTCCTATTTCATCTGCAGGATGGGAACACCACTCCAGGTGTGACACATAGCATTTAGAGATGTTCCTTTTCTGAGCACCAGAATCATCTAAAGCAGAAGTTCTCAACCTGTGGGTCACAACCCTTTGGGAGTCGAAAGGCCTTATCACAGGGATCATCCAATTCATGACAGTAGCAAAATTACAGTGATGAAGTAACAATGAAAATAATTTTATGGTTGGGGGGGGGGGTCAGCACAACATGAGGAACTGTATCAAAGGGTCATAGTAGTAGGAAGGTTGAGAACCACTGATCTGAGTTTGATCCAACTCCATGTCAGGCCTCCTAATTAATTACCTCTTTTCTATCCTGGGAAGCAGCAAAAAATAACGTGTGTCTATCCAGGCTTCTCCCCAGGGCTCCACATGTAGATTCACCTGAGAACTTCAGAGAATCACCCGAGCTAGATTCCAGGTCCAGAGACTTTGGTTGGTCAGAAGTTGGACTCAGACATCAATATGAGTTAGAAGCACCAAGTGTTTCCAAGAAAAGAAGATATGCCCGGGCACAGTGGGGGCATGGGAGGGTATTAAGGTAAGCTGTCGTCGACCCAGGCCATGTCTTATGAAGACATGGAGCAAGAGATTCTAATTCACTCAGAAACCAAACTGGGTCACACTACAGCAAGGTAGAAGATTCAAATGGCCTCTCAACTGTCATTGAGTCAATGATGTGCTTGGTATGTCCAATGCTTGGCAACCCCGTAGGACAAAGTTGAGCCGCCTCCTTTGGGTTCCCAAGGGTCTAAATCTTTATAGAAGCAGAAAGCCTCCTGCATCTTCTGGGGTTACTTGTGGAGTCACACTGCTTACCTTACAGTTAGCAGCCCAACTCAAAACGTACAACATAGTACCATGGCTCCTTCTACTGCAAGAACACACAAAAGAGTGAAAATGTCCCTTGGAGCATGGAGCGAGTGAGAGCCATCATGCCTTATTCTGATTGTCTCAGCTTTATGAAGTTAGTGCTGGCGGATGTTTGCCAGATGTTCAAATTTCCAGGAAAAGCTGCGTATGTTAGCATCCCATCCAGGTGCTGTTGTAAGGGGAATACCACAGGTGGGTGGCTTTGATGAACAAAAATGTACTTTCTCACAGTTCTGGAGGACATGATGATTTCCCCCTTCTGGATGGCACTGACTCTTTCATGTTTCCTTAGCTTGTAGACAATTCTCATATGGCATCTGTCTTCCTCTACACATGCTTGCTTATGGGTTTAATTTGCCCTTTTGAACTGAAGGGGCCAGGTCAGAGCCCAGTAACATAACAAAGAAAACCCTTCCCCAAAAGAGATTCTATCTACAGGAATAAACTCCATCAAGGTCCTAGAGGCTATTCTGACTCATAGCAACCCCAGATAGGGTTTCCAAGACTAAACCTTCCCAGGAAAAATAGACAGACCAAAAGAGAGTGACCATCAGGAGAGAGACGGACACAGTGGTCATAACAACTGGCTCAAATATAATGATTGTCAGGATGGTACGGGACCAGGCAGTATTTTGTTCTATTGTACATCTGGTCACTCTCAGTTGGAGCCTGACTCCACAACACTTCACAACAACAAAGAAGTCTCTTAATTTTAAAACTATGGGACAGACTAAGAGATACAGGTCTGTGGCAATGTATAGTTCTTTGAGACTCCTTCGGGCTCATGGACTCCAGGGTCCAGTAAACTGACTACTGCAGAGAAGCTTTCACTTTGATCAGTTCATCAATGTACTACTCTCCCTAAGCATCTATCCTGAATGTACAATGTGGGCACTCTGCAGAAAGTTCCATTAATTCGATATGCATTTCTGATATAACAAACCCTTTTCAAAGTGGGAGTAGTGTCATCCCTCAAAGCAAATTAGCTCAATACTATAAGCTCTGAGGGGAATAAGATTTTGTGGATTCAAATTTGCCATCTGACTCCTCCTGGTACAGGGAAGATTGCTGAGGGGCTTTGAGAAGTCCAGTGGAGGGGCGGGATGAAGGAGCTGGACCCTGAAAGGGAGAAACAGAGAGAAGATTATCTGAAAGCAAGCAAGAAAGAAAGGATCCCTCATGGCACCTAGAATAAGCATTTTGTCTATGAGCTAAAATGCTGAAACCTATCCAGGGGCTCCACAGGGAAAAGCTCTGGGGATGCTTACAAAGAAATTGCCTCCCAGAAAACCAATGACTCTGACACAGGGTCAATAGGAGTGAAGTGCATTTTAGAGGCACCTAATAATAACAGCAGGTGAGAAAGAAAAAAAATGATGGCATTGAGAAACAAGAGTAAACACAAGGGCACCCCTGCCTTGGGGACATCACCTCTTGGGGAAGGAGACATATATATCACCGAGTTATCATTATCCATTGCCCCTGAGTCAATTCAGACTCATGGCCATGGTTGGCACAACAGAACACGATATTGCCCAGTCCTGTGACATCCTCATGATCATTCTGTTGGAGCCCTTTGCTGTAGCCTGTGTGTAAAGAGGACATACTAGGTCAAATGATGACACCACCATGGAGAAAAGTGAAGTTGAGTGAGACAATGTAAACTGTTGACTGTACTCAATAAGCAAAGGAAGCAGGGGGCTACTTGTGCTTTTTTACTAGTTTGTAGTGAGTACATAGGGATGTTTTCCCCATACTGCAGATTCTACCTCTAGGTCTGCCTGGTATCTGTGTCTCTCCCAACCCCACAGCAACCCCCTCCAGAATCGACGTCTCTTTCAAATTGACCATCACTGATAGGAAGTGAAGTGTCTGGTAAGCAAGGCAAGTTGAATGTCCTGGTGCTTAACTATTAATCTGGAGTGAACTTGTTATTGGGTAATGGGATGCTGGATATTGGCACATTGCCATTTTTACCAGAGTAGTTCTAAAAGGGATCCTTGAATGAGCAGTTCTCCTCTGTCCCATGGCAGCACTAGGAGTTGTGATCCAGTCAGCAGTCGGGCTTGGGGTTTTTGGTTTATTTTTTCTACTATACTGTGGGCCTTTTACTATACAAAGCATGTTGTCCTTCTCCAGTGACTTGTCTGTGATAGGATGTTTCATTTGGGGTATCGTCTACTCTTAGAATAGACTGTCAATGTGTGGAAGCTAAGTCGCTTCTATTACTGGATCTGGTTCTTCAACCTCCTGGTATATTGCCTACTAATTCAAAAGCCATCATCAGCTTGCTGACTTTGTAACCAATCTTGGATTCATTCAGCACTGAGTCCACCAGTCTGTGTTCATCCGGCTTCCTGTTTGTGAGTCCCTTGCACCTCCAGGAGAAGTGGGAAATGGGAGGTCACAGGCTGTTGGTTGCTGAGTTATATGGTTCCAAGATAGGCAGGAACATATCAGAGCTCCACAGCTTCCAAA
>PVJH01034470.1:0-10358 GCA_004026705.1 Nesogale talazaci
GGGTCCCGGAGTTGCGGGCGCGTCGCTCCGGGGCTGTGGCTGGGCGCAGAGGGACCCCGGACGTGGGATTTCTGGTGAGAGGCGCTGGGACGGTCAGGCAGCCAGAACAGGGACCAGGTTGTCTAAGGGCACGCACCAAACTCAGGTGGGGAGCCAGGAAGGGGCGGTTCCCCCAGGTGGGGTTACTCCAGGACAAAGATCACGGAGTGGGCTCATGGGGGCCACGCGATTCTCGGTGTTTGGGTTGTTGGGGGGGAATGGGGAAGAGGCTCGGGGAGCAAACCCTTCCGTTTTATGGTGATGTAATACTGGAGCAAGATCAAACCACACCTTCTTATTAAAATTAGCCTTTATACAGCCGAGAGGAATGTCGTGCCCAGGAATAAAAAACTCTCGCCTTAGTCCATTCGCACACTAGACTGGGAAGGGCACTGCCTAGTTATGTTCGCTTCTCTGGCAGGCAGGCTCCTGGGAGGAAGAGGGGACTTCAGCTGGATGGGTAAGTCTGTCAAGAGGCCAGGAAGGCTTCTCCAGCCAGGGGATTTGTGGGTGGGTCAGAATCTTGCAGGCTTTTAGCAGGTGCTAGCTATAGCAAGGTTGAGGTTACAGAGGATGGCCATTTTAACAAAATGGGGGTCTTCAAACTAAGCTACTGTGTGTGGGGGGGGCGCTAACTGGTGCTGCTTTTCGTGGTTGTGGGGGCAATGCAGCTTTGGTCAGGTGTCAAGGGAACCTACTGCTACAAAATCATCACCAGTCCAGTGATTATTATTATTCAGCAATCATAAGTAAAGATTATAATAAAGTCATAGAGAATAAGATAGATAGGTATTGAAATCATGGAGTAAGACACCCCATGGTTGCACCTCAGCTCCTCTTGGTGGTGCACAGCAGGAGAGAAACCTCTTTATTTGTAAGCAAGGTTTATATACCTTTGGGGGGGGAGTGCAAGACATACATTACAGAAAGGGGTTGCCCTTAAGGTTGGACAGCAATGAGAGGAGGACAGTTGTGGTTTGGGGTATACCTGTAACGAGGTATGTGAATCCTAGATTCAGGGATGCAGCCTAACTTTGGATGTTACCAAGCAAGTTGGAGGTTTTCTCTGGTTCTCCATGGAAACTATTATCAGTTGGGTATGAAACCCATGTACAGCGGGACCATACAGCAGTCTGGTGACTGAATGCCTTCAAGGACAATATCTGTAAGCATCGGACTGCTCACCTTGTGTTGTCACACAACCTCTAACGTGTGGCTTGTCTCTGGGAGACAAAGCTGGGGAAAAGGCTTTTTATCCCCAGACAGGTCAGGAAGGTGCCTGTGTATCTGATATGGGCTTGACACATCCCAGAAAGTGGGTGAGTTGGGGCAGGGTTGGATGGACCTTGTTTGGTCCTGGCATAGGGAGGTGCTGGGCGGTCAGCTTCTGTGTGTGAGAGAGCCTGCCAGGTGTGCATGTCCGTCCCTAGAGAGTTCAGAGGTGGGAGAGTTTGGGGAACAGATAGGACTGGCTGACCCCTCTTGTGACTTTGCTCCCATTTTCCTTGTGATGGAATTGAAAAAAGTTGACCAAAGTCCTAAAATTCAAACAGGAATTGTTTTAGAAAACAAACAGGAATACTCTGTCAGAATGTTAGATTTCTGAGATGGGGTACCTGGGTTTGCTTCTAAACCCTAGAACGTGCTTGTGGTAGAAGCGCTTTTGTAAATACAGGTAGGTTTTCGGGGGGTGGGGGGGACATCACTGCTCTCCGGTGGTGGGAGTAGGAGGCCCAGCCCCACTGCTGGAATTGAACCTCCGTCCCACAGTGGGCCGCAGTCCCGCGCACAACCACCACGCCACCGGGGCTCAGCCCTAGCTTTCTGAGGGAAAGGAAAGTTTTAGTGTTGCTGTAAATGAACGGAGACACTGAAGAATGAGAAGCACACTGAAAGAGAGGACAGGACTGTAGCTTGTTCTGACTGCGACAAAGAACTGCACTGTGTCCTTTCTTTTCTTAATACTTAAACTTGGGGATCCGTGGAGTGGTTACATTTACGCAGAATTTTAAAAATTTGATGTTACGTTCTTGGAACAACATTCTCTACAAAAACAGGTGGAGTAAAAATGTAATCAGCAAAGCAAGGAACAGAGGCCAAAACAAAGTGCAGGCTAGACATTCTTTATCAAGGACGTGTCCTTGGATGTCTGTTAATATGCACCTGTGTGCGGTGATCATATTGACTTCATGTGTGTATCCTTGAATGACGGAGCCAGCCATCTGTCAAGAACAGGTCTTAACCAGGGCATGTGGATGAGAAAGGAAAAGAGAGAGGCAAGTCTGGGATCGGGAGGGTTGGTGCTCAGTACCATTGTGGCCCCAAGTTTATTTCAAGCACTACTTTTATAGCACCTTGAAAGGGGAGTATACATCAAAGAAATGGTTTAAAGCATGACTAACATGGCATAGGTGTTATCTTTATTTGAAACTTTCTGCTTGCGTATGGGAACCATCTTATAGTAATTTATAGGTCAGTACATCCTGCTCCGAGACCAAAGAGCTTGCAAGGAATGGTCAGATAAGCATGCAGGTGCGCCAAATATTTGTCTGTCTGCTCTGGGAATAAATCCAAGTGAGTGTGAAGAGATTCAAGGGTTTTGCCTCTTCTGATGGTCTCCTATACTTGAAGGTTTGACTTGTGTCCAACTTGTAGCTACATTCAGGTATTATATTCTCAAAAATATCTGCTATGTCTGGACAGTGTGCAGGCCGAGTGAGGACCCCTCGAGTTCCTGACTAACCACTCAGGGCAGTGTGAACAACCACATGAAAACAGTCCTGTTACAGGAGCAGGAAACCAAAGTGCAGAACCAAGTGTGCCCTCAGACCCTGCTTTTGTCCCCTTACGGTGGCATAGATGAGGGTATTGGCTTCCATATTGGCTGACTTGAGGTGTGATGTCATGTCGCTGATGTCTGTGCAGCAGGTGGATTTTCCACCTGTGTCTAGGTGGCCATGGTCTGCAAGTGCTCACTTGGATGGATCAGTGGCTAATTACTGGCACACCTGTGTGAGCTGTTGTGTCATAGGGTGGGCGCATGGTCTGCTTTGGTCTGCCCCATAGGTGTCCACTGCGTGCCTGATTCCTTTCCAAAGTCTTTCCTGTGGCAGGGACACTTAATTTTCGTTTAGTGTAGTCATCTGGTGGAGACCACCGCCTTTATCCTTATTCTAACTATCTGTCCTTCCCCCTGAAAGAGTGTGGACCTGAATCATTAGGGGTCATTGGGTGGAAACCGTTCTTCTGGCTACTTCCTGCCCATAAATGGACACAAAGAAGGGCTTTGTTCTCTCTGCCTAGGGGCCCATGGTAAAAGCAGTTGAGGTGATCCAGACATTTGTGGTCCTGGGAATGGCAGTTTTGGCTAGGTGTCATTTGTAATCTGATGACTTCTGGAAGAGACAAAACAGGTGAACTGTTTAGACAAGTCAGGAGCTAGAGTGAAAGCCCATGTGAAAGGAACACAGGGAAGTGACCTTGGAACCCAGAGCAGGAAATCCCAAGAGACTGCCCTGAGAGAGCGGGCACTGAAGCCTGTGTGTGTGCCCCTGGGCTTCAATTTGCAAGAGAGTATCAAAACCAAAGGGCATGACTTGCCTTCAGTGTGGTATTTATACTCCATGTGACTGAATTTACAAAAAGGACTGAATTTACAAAAAGGACGACGATGTTTGTGGCCATGCACTTGATGTGGGTCACTGCCTTTGCTGACTTAGAAGATGTGTGCGAAAGATCATTCCTTGAAGGGGCAGAAGTTCTTGTGTGTTGAAGGGACAGCTAGGGGCCTCCCAACCGGTCCTGTAAAGAATTCTAGTTGCCCACAGTTGGCAGGGGAACAGGCTGCTCATCCAGCGCTGTGGTTCTTTGGGTCCCAGCAAGCAGAGGATGCCCCGCCTGAAGGTGGCGTCCCTCTAGCACTCAGTGCAGCACCTGCCCTTCCTGGGAGTCACTTGGAGTAGGGGCTGTTGTCACCACTGATGTGAGGATTTGAGCTGACCTGCCTTTTGCTCCTCAGCCACCAGGGTGGGTCTTTGCTTTGTCAAAGTGATTGTCATCAGGTGACAGCCCCTCTCAGACACTGCTTGTGAAAGTTAAACAGTAGTTGCACTGTGTCCGACTCACTGACAATGCAGATGCTTTGTCTGTCTCCTCACTACTTCAGTATGAGCTGTTTGAGCGAGGAGGGTGCAGACATGTTTTGCAGGAAACTATGAGCATCTTTGAACAGTCTTGAGGGGTTCTAGACGAGAAATGAATCACGGTAGAAAATCCAGAGAACCCCAGTAGACTGACACCTCTGAGTGTTGACTGAGGACAATGGGAGAGGACAGGATCCCTGGGTTTAGAGCCTACAGTACAAGATCCACTAACACAAAAATGCTTCTCCTTCCCTCAGTTTCTGGCTCCATGAAAACAAGAGGGGCTTCCCTGAGTGAGGCATGACTCTGCCACCCCCACAGGCAGCAGAGATGCACCTGGAGATGAGATACTTCCAGCTGGCCCTGTAGCAGAACTTCCTGCAGCCACTGCGCTGACTGGGGCCATTGCATGTCCTGGTCCTTATACTCAGAGAAGGCCCGGAAGACCTTGGCTTGAAGGAACAGGAAGACATGGACACCATGAAGAAGCTCACACAAGGTTAGAGATGTTGCAGATCTGGGGAGGTGAAGCGGGGACCTGGCTCCAGATTCAGGTGAGAACTTTAATAGGCCTCAGCTTACTAAAGTGGGTTCGTTTTTCCTCCAATAATCAGAACTTCTGACAGATCATTCTAAGTTTTCTTCCTCACGGCTTCTCTTCTACACTTAGGTGTGTCTTCCAATGACACTGACTGGCCCGGAGAGAAAAAGCCGATGCCCCAGATACTGGTGAGTTGGAATCATGGCATTGTTGTGAGGTGTTGCTTCATTTCCATTGAGAAGGCCTTTGTTCTCCTTCTTAAGATAAGAGATGGCAGCCAAGGTGTACACACTTCATTCTGTGTACCTTATTGGTCATTTTTGCATTTTATTTGTATTTTTGACAAATATCCTCAAGGTAAATATAAGGAGTCCAGGGAACTCTACAAAGAAATACTCTTTAAAACTTAAGTGATTTAGTTTTTCACTGTACTACTATTTCCACTACTGAACAATCTGCATCATTGACATCGCGTTCCTTGTTATTCATGACGGTCTCATTGGACAGTGTCACACTGTCCCTGTATCTTTCTGAGACTGTAAATCTTTTTTAAAGGTTTTGAAAGCCTCATGTTTCTCCCTTGTAGTATCTTGTGGTTTGGAATCAACTGACTTTAAGGTAGTAACTTATTACCCATCCAGAACACCTTAAAATATACTTTGTATTTTTGTACACAAGATCCTATGATCTATATACTGGGATCCTTTTTTATTTTTAATTACCTTTTTTTTTTTTTTTTGGTGTGTGTGTGTGGGCATCACTGCCTCCGGTGGTTGTGGGCACAAGCCCGCGGCTGCAAAGACTGCACTCGACCACTTACGCCACCGGGGCTCA
The DNA here is from genome assembly GCA_004026705.1 of Nesogale talazaci. Taxonomy (NCBI): domain Eukaryota; kingdom Metazoa; phylum Chordata; class Mammalia; order Afrosoricida; family Tenrecidae; genus Nesogale; species Nesogale talazaci. The sequence goes on from PVJH01034470.1 coordinate 5,557, forward strand.
GCCCTTAATTACCTTTTTTTCACAGTAGATATAGCGTAATGACAATAGATTTTGCAGGTAGCATGATGTAACTTCAACAGGCATCTGTAATAGGCAGTCTTAGTGCCAGAGATATGATTCAGTGTCAACAAATACGAAATAGCAGAATATATCCACTTTTCCACCTTCCTGTTCACTGCTGGCACAGCTGCCCACACAGGACTGCTTTCTCTATCACCGACTCACACTGTCTGTCACCGTCTATTCCAACTCACAAAGTCTGTGAAACAGAGACAAACTGCTCCTGTGGGTTCCGGTTCCCTCCGTCTCTACAGGAGTAAGGAGCTTCATTTTCTCCCCTGTCAATTATCTCCTCTCAGAACTAGAGCTATGACAGATCAGTCTAAAGGTCGGTCTTTCAGATTGCCACATAGATTCAGGATTCACGTGTGAGAGTCCACGCAACCCCCTCCCGTGCCTGCTGGCCACAAGTTTAGAGTGCTCTCCTCCCTTCAGGATTTCGGTCTCAAATGTGGTAGCTCTCCTTGGTCTTCATGGGAAAACCACATGGAGCCTACGTCTGACCTCCAGATGAAGTAAGGTGAAGGGAAATCCAACAACACACATGCCTCTACCCTCCTTTGTCCTGACCCTGTTCTGAAGCCCACCGTTCCTCCCAGGACTCCCTACTTCCCTGCTGGGTTTGATGATCTGCAGCAGCGCCTCTGCTCAGCATCCCTCTGCTTCTCACAGACCCAGGTATCCAGTCACTAGAGAGAATGTGGTGAACGTCTTCAGATGGAGATTCGTCAGGGTCAGCAGTTAAATCTTCTTGTGAAAACTGAGGGCCACTAGCTGATCGGTGACTGCTCTTTGGTTGTTCCTAGATGTTTGTGACTTCATTGCCTGATTAGAAGTAGTTCTCTGGGGTTCAGAGGACAGCTGAGGTTAACCCGCTTGATCCCAGTAGGAGTTCCTACCTGTCCAAGGGTTGGTCCTCTAGTCCTGTGGTTCTCGATCACTTTTGTCACAAGTCTGCAGGACAAGCATGTCCATCATGTGTGAAGAACTTGTTGGAAGAACTAGGTGAAGTTCCTTAGGTACAGCTTCTTGAGCCCACTGAGAGTGAAAATTAGAGGTGTTGCTGCATTGATTTCTTATTCATTCTAGGGTCCTGTTACAATCCAGGATGTCACTGTGCTTTTCTCAGAGGCAGAATGGAAGACATTGAACTCTGAGCAGAAGACCCTGTACAGAGATGTGATGCTGGAGATTTACAGGAATCTGCTCTCTGTGGGTGAGGATGTGCGGCTTTCCCTTATTTATTTTAAAACATCATTTTATTGGGGACTTTTAAGAGCTCTCAGAACAATCCATACATCCATTATAGCAAGACCCTCGTGATGATGCAGAATGTAGGAACATCATAGTCTGGTGGGTGCAAAGTCTTGGGGATCCAATGGCCACATGTTCAAGGCTCTCACAGCCATCACGGATGGTAAGCTGAAGCTCAATCTGTCTTTCTAATAAGAAAGTCATGAAGGTTTACACATATGTCATAGGCACAATTATTTTGAAGTAATAGCAAAGCAATAGGGGTGGAATATATCACTGTGAGCACCCACAGCTTATTGAGTTGTAGGAGAAGTCCAGCTGTAGCAGCAGCTGTTTACCCAGCAGAAACAGTCTCTGAACCTTCCTTGAGAATTTCTAATCCTTCTTACCTGTTGCCAGGGTTTTGAGGGTAGCTTTTCTTTTCTTTTCTTTTTTTTTTTGTGGGGGGGAGGGCATCACTGCTCTCCAGTGGTGGGAGTAGGAGGCCCAGCCCCACTGCTGGAATTGAACCTCCGTCCCAGTGGGCCGCAGTCCCGCACACAACCACTACGCCACCAGGGCTCAGCTTTTCTGGATGACAGTAATTAAATCACCATCACTGAATTGATACCAACTCACAGCAGCCCTAGGCAACATGGTATATTTGACCCACCATACGGCTTCCCAGACTGTCAATTTCTAAAGAAGCAGACTGTCACACCATCCTACCTTTGAGCTATTGGTATGTTCGAGCCATCATCTGCTTGGATTGCAGCCCAGAGCTCTAACCACGGCCCCACCTGGAGTCCTGGATTACAATAAGATGGGAGATCTATAAAAGTGGAACATGAGTGACGGGGTGGCTGGAACAAGTCTTGTCGGTTATGTTGTCATTGACAAATGCAAGTGTAGTGGTTGTTCGTTGCCATCTAGACTATTCCAACTGGGGACAGCCCCGTTCCCAACTCTATGGACAGATGCCCCTCCTCCCCAGGAACACTGACTTCAGAGGACAGCACTGACGCTATAGCTCAAGGTGAGGGATCTGTCTGCTCAGAGCACAGGGGAGCACATGAGGGGGGATGCAGGAAGAGAGTGGAGCCCATCCTGGCCCACCAAGTCTTGCGGCCGGTATCCATGCTCACATCAGCCAGTGCACAGAGAGAGCCTTCGGGCCGGCCCCAATAGGAAGCACAACATCTCTTACAGGGGGCAACAGTGGAGACAGTGTGGGAATTGCATCTGATCTCACCCCAGTTTACCTTCCCAACATGATCATGTCCCCTCAAAATTGTCGGTTCGTTGTTTTCTCCTCCAGATTGTTTATCCTGCCTATTTTATGTAGATCGCCCTGCAGAGACAATTATATGCACAAAAACTAAACAAAGCAACAACAAAACAACATTAAACGAATGACATTAAAAAGAAAAGTGAGTGCAAAAGTGAAGACAAAGTGGGTGCATAAGCAAATGTGATGAAGAAAGCTGATGGTGTCCACCATCACAAGATAAAGCATCAGGGGTCTTAAAGGTTTGAAGATAAACAAGAGACCGTCTAGCTGAGAAGCAATAAAGCCCACATAGAAGAAGCACACCAGTCTGTGATCAGGTGTTGATGAGATCAGGTTTCAGGCAATGGAAAAAGAAATCATAGAATTGTGAATGAGGGGCAGTATGGATTGGGGACCCATCTATAGGCAACTGGACATTTCCTTATAGAAGGGTCTTGGGGAGAAAACAAGCCAGTCAGGGTGCAGTGTAGCAATGATGATGAAAAATACAGCTTTCCTCAACTTCCTTAATGCTTCCTTCTCACCACTATCAAGATCCCATTTCTGCCTTGCAAATCTAGAGGATGTATATTCTATAGGTAGGAAATGGAAATATGGAATCCAGGACAGACGAAGCCCTCAGGACCAGTAGTGAGATTGGCAATACAGGGAGGTTGGAGGGAAGCTGGGATGGAAAGGTAGGTTCTGATTACAAGGATCTATAGAAAAGTGGGTGCAGGGAGATTCTGGACAGCGTAAGACATGGCAAAATAATAATTTATAAATGATCAAGGGGCCGCTGAGCCCTGGTGGCGTAGTGGTTGTGCGCGGGACTGCAGCCCACTGGGATGGAGGTTTGATTCCAGCTCCACGGAGCAAAGGCTGGGCCTCTTATTCCCACCACCTGAGGGCAGTGATTCCTCCCCCCAAAAAAAAAACAAAAAAAATGATCAAGGGTTCGTCAGGGGGTTGGTGAGAAGGGAGGGGAAAATGAACTGATACCAAGGTGTCAAGTAGAAAAAAAATGTTTTGAGAATGAGGACAACAAATATACAGATATACTTGAGATGATGTACATATGCATTGTGATAAGAGTTGTATGAACCACCAATTAAAACTTAAACAAAAAGAATTCTATGAGCCCCTAATAAAATGATATTTTTAGGGTTGAGCCCTGGTGGCGTAGTGTTTGTGTGCGGTTCTGTGGCCCACTGTGATGGAGGTTCAGTTCCAGCTCCACGGAGCAAAGGCTGGGCCTCCTACTCCCACCACCTGAGGGCAATGATGCCCCCCCCCAAAAAAAAAAAAAAGTAAAAATAAAAAGATATTTTTTTTAAAGTTTGAATAATTGGGCTGAGCCCCGGTGGTGTTAGTGGTTGAGTGTGGGACTGCAGCCCACGGGTTTGGTGGTTCAAATCCAGAGGCGGCTCTCAGGAGCAGCACTGGGTAGCGCCCACGACCACCAGTGGCAGTGATGCCTTCCCCCCAAAAAAGTTTGAAATAATTAAAAAAAAAAAGAGTATTGCAACTCTTAGTAAACACATGTTTACCAGGACCAGGATGGATTAGAACAGCTCCCAAGGGGTGTAGCCCACTAGATAAGAGATTGCCAAGAAATCAGTATCCTGTTTTTGGAACCATCACCCTTTTAGCTAGTACTTGAATGCATAACTCTTCTGTGTGTGTGCAAGTGTCGGTGTGTCTGTCTGTCTCTCTAAATTTTTCTGGTACTGTGGCAGTGAGATACTGTCTGTCATAAGAGGCAATACTCTCCAGGCAGCTCCACTCATAGCTGCTCTAATGGACATTCTCTCTCTCCTGCAGAACCAAAGTCACAAATCATCCCCTGCTTCCCCTGCCTCCCGGATCTCTCCTGTCAGCAGTTCCTCAGGAAGCACGCGCGTCACATCTTCCCAGACTTGTGTGCAGAGCATCACGTCCATCCTGGAGAGGCCAGCCCAGGGCAGCCAGAGCAGCAGGATCTTGCTGAGACCTGCAGGAGGGAAAATGCAGACAGGCGGGAGAGAGAAGTCTCCAAAGCCTGGTGTGGGAGCACAGGGGAGAGCGAGGCCTCCAGGGCTTTAATCAGCTCAGCCCGGGGAGGGTCAGCGAGCCCCACAGAAGGCAGCACAGCGGTGGGAAAGGAACCCAACACTGCCCGAAGGGGAAGCGACTGTGTGGAAACCGATGAGAATTTCAAGAGATTAATAACCCCAAGTTTTCCAGTAATGAGCTGTGG
>PVJH01034470.1:10458-20493 GCA_004026705.1 Nesogale talazaci
TTTCCAAAGAGAATCCACGTTCATACATTAAGTCTTGTCAAGACCTTCCCCAGAAATCCATTTTCCTTAGGCAACAAAGGACACATGCAGGTGAGGAATCTGATGCGTGTAAGAAGTGTGGGCCAGGCTCCGTCCTCAAGTCAACTCTCCTCAGACACCAGAGAATACACTCGGGGGAGAAACCACACGTGTGCAAGGACTGTGGGCGAGGCTTTAGCCAACAGTCCCATGTCAAAGCACATCAGAGGATACACTCAGGGGAGAAACCATATCTCTGCAAGGACTGTGGGTATGGCTTCAGTCAACAGTCAGGTCTCACCACACACCAGAGGACACATTCAGGGCAAAAGCAACATGTGTACAAGGAGTGTGGGCGAGGCCTTATTCACAAGTCAGCTCTTAATTTACACTGGAGGACATACTCAGGTGAGAAACCTTACCTGTGTAAGGTGTGTGGCGGAAGCTTTAGGGTCAGGTCAGTTCTCATCAAACATCAGAGGACATGCACAGAGAAGAAAGCTTACACGTGTAAGGAGTGTGGGCAACACTTTAGTCAAAAGGCAAATCTCAACAGGCACCAGAGGACACACTCAGGGGACAAACCACATGTGTGTAAGGAGTGTGAACGAGCCTTTAGCTTGAAGTCAGACCTTATCAAACACCAGAGGATACACTCAGGGGAGAAGCCACATATGTGCAAGGAGTGTGGGAGAGGCTTTAGCCAAAGAACACATCTCATCAAACACCAGAGGACACACACAGGTGAGAGACCTTATGTATGTAAGGAATGTGGACAATGCTTTAGTGTCAGATCAATTCTCATCACACATCAGAGGACACACTCAGGGGAGAAACCTTACCTGTGTAAGGAGTGTGGGCAACACTTTAGTCAAAAGGCAAATCTCAACAGGCACCAGAGGACACACTCAGGGGACAAACCACATGTGTGTAAGGAGTGTGAGTGGGCCTTTAGCTTGAAGTCAGACCTTATCAAACACCAGAGGAGACACTCAGGGGAGAAGCCATATGTGTGCAAAGAGTGTGAGAGACCCTTCAGCCGAAAGTCAACACTCATCAGACACCTGAGGACACACACAGGGGAGAGACCTTATGTGTGTCAGCAATGTGGGCAAGGCTTTAGCCGAAAGTGGACTCTCCTCAAACATCAGAGGACACACTCAGGGGAGAAACCTCATGTGTGCAAGTAGTGTGGTCAAGGCTTTAACCAACAGCCCTATCTCAAAACACATCAGAGGATACACACTGGGAAGAAAACGTGTGTAAGGAGTGTGGCTGAGCCTTTAGACATAAGTGAACTCTCACCACACACCAGTGGATACACATGGGAGAGACCACATATGCGCAAGGAGTGTGGGAGAGGCTTTAGCCTTAGGTAAATTGGCCAGAGGGCCCACTTTTTAACAATTTAACAAGTTCCTGCACCGTTTTAAAATTAAACATATTACAATACTATTTTTGCATTCTATGAAGTTTTTTTTTTTTTTTTTTGGTTTTTTTTTTTTGGGGGGCATCACTGCTCTCCGGTGGTGGGAGTAGGAGGCCCAGCCCCACTGCTGGAATTGAACCTCCGTCCCAGTGGGCCGCAGTCCTGCGCACAACCACTACGCCACCGGGGCTCAGCCCTTCTATGAAAATTTTTGTTGCTCCATATAGACCAAATTTTAAATCAAGAACCACCCCTTTCCCCCATCCCTGGTCAATGGTGTCATGCTTAAAAATCTGGTCACTTAATCCTTAGGTCAACTTTCATCAAACAACAGAGGACACAGGTCACAAACCTTATAGGTGTAACAAATGTGGGCTAGGTTTTCCCTGGAAATCAAATCTCATCACCCACCAGTGGACACACAGGTGAAAAACCCTATGAATATAAGGAGTGAGCAAGGCTTTGCCCCAAAAGTTACATCTCATCGAACATTTGGGAAAACACTCAGGAGTGAAACCACGTGTGCAAGGAGTGTGGATATGACTTTAACCAACAGTTCTACCGTACACCAGAGGACACATTCAGAGGAAAAGCAACGTGTGCAAGGCTTTAACTGGTAGCCAGGGCTCATCATACACCAGAGGAGACTCGGTGGAGAAGCCACGTGTGCAAGGAGTGTGGCGAGGCTTTAGCCGAAAGTCGATTCTAAACGAACACCTGAGGACACATTCGGAGAAACCACGTGTGTGTAAGGAGAATGGGCAAGGCTGTAGCCAAAAGCTCATCAAACAGGAAAGGACACAGATGAGAAACCGCGGTCTAGGGCAGGCTCTAGGTACAAGGAGACACTCACGGCACATCAGACCAGAGAAGCCACGTTTGGTTTGTCTCTTCCACACAGCAGGGCACACAAGCAGCCTCTGTATGTGTGTTGGCAAGGCGGAAGCCACACAGGGCATCTCATCGAATACCCAAGGATACACTCAGTTGGGAAACCTCGCCGGGGTCAGGACTGCGTGAGGCTTTAGCTCCAATTGAACTGTCATCAACATCAGAGGGCATCCTCTGGAGACTGAAACCCAGGTGTAAGGAGTGCAGGTGAGGCTCATGGGTAAAATAAAATCTTCGAAATGAGCCTACATAGTCAATGGATAGCACTTTGGTATAAAGAGTGTGAAACCAGCCTTAAAGACCAATCAAATTTTCTTTCCCTTCAGAGGGCACAGAATGGAGAAGGCCCATGTGAGCACAGTGTGTGAGCGGAAGGTGTAGTATAAGCCAGAGCTTATTAAATATCAGAAGCTTGCTTCAAATAGGCATAAGTGCGGCCTGAGCCCCGGTGGCGTAGTGGTTGTGTGCGGGACTGCGGCCCACTGGGATGGAGGTTCAATTCCAGCAGTGGGGCTGGGCCTCCTCCTCCCACCACCAGAGAGCAGTGATGCCCTCCCCCCCCAAAAAAAAAAAAAAAAGAAAGAAATCAAATAGGCATAAGTGCAACAGGGTCCCATCTCTTAGCTATGCTTGTATACATATGCCAGTCTTTTTTTTAAAATCATTTTACTGGAGACTCGTACATCGCTTCTCATAATACGTAGATACGTATACTGTGCCAAGCACCTTCACATGTCTGGTACCGTTATCATTCTCCAAATAGCCGCTTTTCCACTTGGGCCCTTGATATCAGCTTCTCATCCTTTTCCCTCTATCCTTGCTCCCCCCACCTCCACCAAGCCTCCGTATTTTATAAATTATTATTGTTTTTTCATATTTTACACTGCCCAACATCTCCCCTTGCCCACTCCTCCAATGTGTGTCCTCCCAATAGGGGAGGATCCTTGTGTGTAGATCCTTGTAGTTGATTCCCGCTCTGCTCCACCTTCTCTCCACTCACTTGGTAAGTCCACTCTCACCACTGGCCCCGAGGGGTTCATCTGTCCTGGGTTCCCTGTATTCCCAGTAATCAGCTCTCCCAGTGTACCTTCTCCAATCCAACTGGATTTGTAAGGTAGAATTGGGACCATGATAGTTGGGGGGAGGAACTCCAATCTTCCCTAACTCATACATGCTCTACTCTGATTGAGAAGCAGAGCTGGAGTCATGAGAGTGCGAGATGAGGAAGCCACGGAATCAGAGGACTATTGTGTTTCATCAGTACTCTGCTGCACCCATTGACTCGCCCCTTCCCTGTGGGGAGATTGGTCCATTGTCTAGAGATAGGCTTTGGGTGTCTGCTCCGATCCCTCTTGTTCTCAACAGTATGTTTTTGTTTGTTTGTAATGGATCTTCTGATGTCTGTTACCCAGTCCTGATGACCGTACAATATATTTTTCATGTCTTACATGGACCAATGTCCCCCTTCAACCACTTTTCTGTTGTCCGTCCCTCTGGATGGGGGTTATATGGTAAGTATTGGTTGGAAATGTGTTCTCTCTCTGCGCAGCTCTGGCTGCTGAAGTCATGATGGTTTCGGAGGGGGCTTGGAAGATGGCAAATATTCAGATGGAGCGTTTCTACCAAAAGTAGCCGACCACCTTCCAAAATAAGAAGCGGATCCTGCTGAGGGAACCAGCTAGGAGAAAAACATTGGCCTGGTCTTCAAGGAGGCCACTGAGGGCACCTACGTTAACAAGAAATGTCCCTTCCTTGACAGTGTCTATCCAAGGGTGGATTCTCTGTGGTGTGGTGATCCAGATGAAGATGCAGAGGACCGTTGTCATCCACTGAGACCACCTGCACTACGTGCGCAAGTACAACCGCTTTGAGAAGCCCCACAAGAACATGTCTGTGCACCTGTGCCCGTGCTTCAAGGATGTGCAGATCAGAGGCATTACTGTGGGTGAGTGCTGGCCCATGAGCAAGACTGTGCACTTCTACGTGCTCAAGGTCACCAAGGCTACAGGCACAAAAAGCAATTTCAGAAGTTCAGAGCCGCCAGCCTTCCAGTGAAATTAAGTTATTTTTGGTCCCACTAATACACACACATCTATTTCCCCATCATGCTATCTGAATATACTTACATATGTGCATGCCTGTATTTAGACCTCTACCCTTTGCCTTCTTTTTTTTTTTTAATTTTTTTTAGGCATCACTGCTCTCCGGTAGATAGTAGGAGGCCCAGCCCCACTGCTGGAATTGAACCTCCGTCCCAGTGGGCCGCAGTCCCGTGCACAACCACTACGCCACCGGGGCTCAGCCCCCTTTGCCTTCTTAAAAGAGAGAAACCGAGGACACAAAATCTAGGAACAGAAGTGGGACTAGCAATACCAGAAGGCTACGGGGAAGTCAGAGAGAAGGGGAACCAATTGCAATGACCAACAGATAACCACATACACCCTCCAGGTGCCAAACAACAGAAAACATGGGGGAGAGGAGACAGCAGTTGGTGTGAAATATGAAAATAACATTCTATCAAGGGGTCACAGGGGTCGGTGTAGGGAGGGATGGAAAAAGAGCTGATAACAAGGGCTCAATGAAAAGTAAATGTCGGGCTGAGCCCCAGTGACGTAGTGGCTTGAGTGCAGGACCTGGCGGTTCAAGTCCAGCAGAAGCTCTCCAGGAGCAATGCTGGGCCTCCCACTCCCACCAAAGGCAGTGATGTCCCCCCACCCCCCAAAGAAAGTAAATGTATAGAAAAGAATGATGGCAACACACATACAAATATGCCTAATACAATCAATGTATGCATTGTAATAAGTTGTAAGAACCCCTGTGAGGTAAGCTGCTTGTGCCAACGTGGCCAAAGAAGAAAGGTAGGTCTGTTGTGCCAACATGGCCAATGAACACATGAGATCACTTCAAGGGTGGAGATAGAAATGGCGTGGCAAGCCCTGCCCTTGCCCTCTCTTGCTCTTGGATCTTCGGACCAGCTGGCTGCCTTGTTCATCCTGTACCTCAATCTCCAAGTGACGCTACCCATGGGACATCTAATTGATGGACTGTGTTGCTGTGAGTTGACATTCCTTCAAGCCCTGCTTCGCCACACTCCTGGAATAAACATCTCTTGAGCTGGCTGGCTGGTGGTGACCTGCCTTGCTGTTTGCTGCTTGTGACCGGATAGCCTGAATTGCTCTACAGAGGACTGCTCGGCGGCCCTCGAGACTCCAAGCTCTACTAGCCAGTCAACTAGCTCTCTCACGCAAGTGAGTTGCACCAAGCCATTTGTACTGCTTTATGGATTAGTTAACTATTTATTTCTTATATATACTTCTATCTATAGAAATATATAAAGAGAATTACTAGTGTCCTTGTTTTGCTTCTCTAGAGAATCCTGTCTAACATAACCCCCAATAAAAGATCTTTTAATAAAACTAGTACTAATTTATGAATTATCAATGGTTTATGAGGGAGGGAGGAACTGAACTGATACCAAGGGCTCAAGTAGAGAAAATGTTCTGAAAATGATGGCAATATGTATACAAATGTGCCTGGCACAATGGATGTACATATGAATTGTGATAAGAGTTGTACAAGTCCCCCACAAAATGATTTAGAATAAAAAAGAACTATAGAAATGGTACAATGTAATACCAGTTCAAATGCCAAATAAATTCTCTAAAGAAATGGAAAAACTAATGCCAATTTCATATGGGTAGACAAAAGACCCAGGAGAAGCAAAGAACTTCTTAAAAAGATGAACCAAGTGGGAGGTCTAGCACTGCCTGACCTCAAAACCTACATAGCCATAGTAGTCAAGTAGCTACTGGTACAATGAACGCTTTAGAGACCAATCCATCAACAGAAAACCCAGACATAAATGCATCATCCTACAGGCATCTAATCTTTCACAAAGGACCTAGAGATGAACAATGGGAGAAAGACCGCCTCTTCAACAAATGGTGTTGGACAAAGTAGGTTTTACATGCAGAAGAATGAGTCAAGACCCATACCTTTCACCGTACATGAAGATGAACTCAGGATGGATTAAAGACCTAAATGTGCACCCCAAAACAATCAAGATCATCACTGGGAGGGAAGACTGGAACAAAAGGGCTTTCATGTAGAACATATATAATCAAGCAACTATAATAGAGACGGCCCACTCGCAGAAGACGAGATAGGTGATTGAGACTGCTGAAATTACATCAAAAGACTGCAACAGGAGAGTGAAAAGAGCCCACAGATTGGGAAAAAGCTTTTTTTTTTTCACCAACTACACTGTGGCAGTTACATAATCTGTTAGTTTGAGTGGGGGTGGGGGATGGAATCTAGCCTGTCAATCAGGTGATAGCCAATGAAGCCTCTGCTGGGCATGCCCATCTTCTGTGTGGCTATGGCCTTCTAAGGATTCTGGGAACTCCTGTCTTCCTCCCTGTAGGCTGACAGACTGTCCCTGCTTGGCATTCCTGAGGACAAGCCACACAGAGCTCTGCTGATGGAGCCAGAACCCTGGAGCCGCCGGAGGAGTCAAGTAAAGACCCAAGCTGGCACTGAAATGCTTCCACCACCACTGGAGCCACAAGACTTTTCACCCACTGGCTTGTAATTTTCTTGCAATTGGCTTCATTGCATGTGTTGCCTGAATCTGAAGAATAATTGCAGACTGGTACTAGACATATGGGCTAATATCAAACAAATGGACTTGATCTGAACTAGGTTGGGATGTTTTCTTAACATGCAACTATTCTTTGCTATAAGTTCTTTCCTATATACCTATATGATACTCTCTGGATTTGTTTCTCTAATAGACCTGTTTCTATACTAACAGAGACACAACAGACAAAGGGCTATTTACCAAAATATAACACAGCAACTCAATAAGAAAATAATAAGAGGGTTGAGTCCTGGTGGCGTAGTGGTTGTGCGCAGGACTGCGACCCACTGGGTTGGAGGTTCAAATCCAGCAGCAAGGCTGGTCCTCCTATTCCCACCACCAGAGGGCAGTGATGCCCCCCCCAAAAGAAAATAAGAGCCCCAATTAAGAAATGGGAAAGAGACATGAACAGTTAACCAAAAATGAAGTACAAATGGTGATCAAACATAGGAAATAGGTGCACATGTGACAAGATGGGTGAACCCTAGACTCAATATGGTAGCCTAACATTGGGCATCCTTGAGTGGACTTGGCCTTGTCCCTGGTCTCTCCTTCAGGGAGGCAATCCACTATCCTATCAGAAGGGAGTGGGGCCTACTTACAAAGGGACAGGCTATAGGGCTGAAAACCCTCAGGAAGATGGACCTCCAAGCAGGTTGTGTTGGCCTCAAAGTGTACCGTCGTTTACCATGTGTAGCAAGCAGCGTCTTAGGTTTGGCATATACTTGGAGGAGAAGCCTTTCTGCATCTCACAATCAGGAAGATGCAAATTAGAACCACAATGAGATTCCATTTATACCCACAATGCTAGCCCAAATTTTAAAAAACCGAAAACAATGAATGCTGTAGAAAATATGGAGCGTTTAGACTCGCATACACTGTTAGTTGGATTTGTAAGTATATACAGTCACTGTGGACTACAGTATGGCGATTCTAAAGCACCTGGGAATTGAAATCCCTTATGATCCAGCAATCCCGTTATTAGGCATGTCCCTAATGAGATGAGACACAATACGAGCCGGTGTATGTTCTGCCATGCTCGCAGCGCCATGCAGCACAGTTCACGAAACAAGAAACCGGGAGCAGCCCGGATGTCCAACAGTGGAAGAACGGATAAAGGAACTAGAAACATACCCACAATGGAAATCTGTGCCTCCCTAAAAAACAGTGACAAAAGCATGAAATACGGCATGACACACAAGTACCTGGAACCATCATGCCGAGTGAAGTAAGGCAATCGGAAAAGGACAAGTGTTGTATGAGTTCACTACTATAAGGAGAAATTCCAATTACATAAATGTTGGAAATCAGTTCCTGAACAAATGAGTTGAAAACTACCTACAGTTTACGAACCTTCCATCATCTCCCTTTTATGCACTTAACAAGATCCAACTGGAAGGTGAAGACCACTTATTCTGGGGCCTCTCTTGGCGAGGAGGAGGAGATGAGAGATGGCCATCCACTGAAGGCTATGTGATATTGAGACTAGGCTAGGGTAGATCAGACTTGTTCTCCCACAAATGGAAGGAGATCCTTGATGGACAATCAAGCTAAGAACAGGGGAGGGGGCCATCCATATTTTGGAGGAGATGCTGATCTGGTGGGGAGTATAGTGGGTGATTGGGGAGAAGTAACCTCACAACAGAAAGGGGTTCGAAGCAATGAATGTAGGGTACCTAGGAGCACAATGGACTAGAGTTTATGTTCCAGGATCAACGCTATGATTATGTGTGTTTCTACCCAATATTTGGTGATCCATGCCATGGACTAAACAGCATGGTGTCCTTGAATGCTGACCATGCAGACAGCATGGCATAACAAAGTCACTATCCCAGAAGGAAGTATCATAGAGGACCAGCTGAATGAACTGAGCCCTGCCTGGGAGCAGCCTGCACCCTTGGACGGAGGACTGGGGTTTTCAGATGGGATATGAAGCAGCGTGGATCCACCCCGGGACTGTTGAAGAGGCTGTCATTGTGACTTGGAGGGAACCCCAGCTTGGTGGGTGTTCAATGGAGAGGAACCCAGAATAACCATATATTTAGTACCTCCGATGCCCCCTTCATAATGACATGACAGGTTTTGATCTGTTGGGTTGGGATCTCACTTGAAAGAATGAATCCAGGAAGTTTCCCCCTGGCATTAAGCTCCATATTTAGGGTAAACAGCTCAACAGAAGGGGAGATGTGGGCTGAGCCCCAGTGGCATAGTAGTTGTGTGAAAGACTGCGGCCTACAGGGTTGGCGGTTCAAATCCAGCAGTAGTTCTCCAGGAGCAAGCTGAGTTTCCTACTCCCACCAGGGCAGTGACGGCCCCCCCAGCCCCCCAAAAAGAGGGGGAATGAAGCTGTAATAGGGCAGTAACTCCTTAGTTGCAGCTCAAGGTGGATCTGCATTCATAGACTACTCATACCAACAGTGTCTGGAGTGCTGGGTTATCGGAATTTTGATGATGCATCAATATAATCACCTTATACACCAGGGGGATGATTGCCTTTATTTATATGGGTTTGTTTTTACGGGCCTTTAGTTTGGTTTTTATTTATTTGCTGCTGGTGCTGGTGTAATTGGTTCTACGGGACTTTGATTTTGTCAAAGGGTGTACACACAGGATATATTTATTGCTTGATGGGAAAGCCTCATGTTTCCCCTACAGAGCAGCTGGTGGTTGCAAACTGCTGACCTTACTGTGAGTAGCCCAGGGCAGAGCAATTACATCTCAGGGTTCCCACGGGCAGGAATAGAAAATATGAGGAGAGAACAGGGAAAGGAGTGGGCACAAACGCCAGTAGAAGGCAGTTAGAAGAATAAGGGGTCATTTAGAGCAGTGGTTCTCAACCTTCCTAATGCCACCATCCTTTAATACAGTTCCTCACCTTGTGGTAACCCCCAACCATGAAATTAATTTCGTTGCTACTTCATAACTGTCATTTTGTCGTTATGAATCAGACAACCCCTGTGAATGAAAGGGTCATTTGATCCCCAAAGGGATAGTGACCCACAGGTTGAGAACTGCTGATCTAGAAGATGGAATCCAGCTTCTGCAGATGTGAGGTATC
>PVJH01034471.1:0-20578 GCA_004026705.1 Nesogale talazaci
ATTCATGAAGAAAACATTTTTGAAAAAAGTCATTACAAAGCAAATGTGGCGGTCATGTATTTGCTATGCCAATTTCATGATTGGGATGTAGGGGTGGAGTCTAGCCTGTTAATCTGGAGATAGTCATTAAGTATCCAATGAGGCCTCTGTGTGGGCATGGATGTCTCCTGAGATTTCTGGGAAATCTCGCAATATTTCCCTTGTGGAGATGAGAGGCCATCTCCCCAGTTGTTGGGAGTCAGTCTCTGAGACAATGAACTACACAAGACAAGATGGCAGCATCCGGTGAGCAGGAAGAGCTTGAGGAAAAGCCACACGGCCTTACCCTGATGGAACCAGACCTCTGAAGCTGGAGAAGCCATGTGGAGACCCCTACCAGCGCTGAGTTGCTTCTACCACCACTGGATGCTGTTGATGGACCCTGAGCCTTGGAAGCGAGGAGCCATGGGGAGACCCCTGCCAGCACTGGGATTCTGCATCCACTGAACTATGACTTTGTGAGTCTGAAGGAGACTCTATAGAATGGTATCGGGCATATGGGCTAATGTCAGACTTAAGACTTTGAACTGGACTGGGTTGGGATGCTTTCTCAATGTCCCATTCCTTTTGTATATAAACCATACCCTTATATCCATATGCGTGTCTATGAAGTTGTTTCTCTAGTCTACCTGAACACAGCAAATGAAAGATCAAAATGGATGTCATAAGAGACTCTGAAACTTGTTCTTCATCATAAAGTAACTAAAGCTAATGGAGGAAGCCATAGAGCTGGATATAAAATGTCAGAGGCACATCAAATATTATGATGAAATGTGCAAAAATCAAGAACTAGAATACAGAGCACATGCTCAGCATATCTTAAACTGAAAGAATCAAAGAGCAAATTCAAGGTACGAGTTGCAATATTCTCTATGGAAAATATAGAAGGATGCAGGAAGCATCCAATGAAGATAGAATATTCATCATCTCTATACTAAGAAGAAACTAGAAAGAATACATAAAGTCATTGTACCAAAAGGAACTACCATTTCAGGAGGTAGCAAACCGGCAAGAACCAATGTTGCTGAAGGAGGAAGTTCAAGCTGCACTGAAAGCATTCACCAGAAAGAAGACTCCTGGAACTGATGGATATGCAATGGGGTATTTCAACAAGCTGATGAACACTGGAAGCATTGGCTCGTGTTTACCAGAAAATTGGGAAGACAGTTACTTGGCCAACTGACTGTAAGCAATCAATATTCGTACGCATTCTGAAGAAGGATAACTCATCAGAATGCTCAAAGTATACTACAATATCATTGATATAACCTGATTCATTGTACTGTATGTTTTCCATGGGCATTATGCATTGCATAAATTATACGATTAGAGTGATAAAGACATCTTCACTTAAGCTCTTAGCCAAACTATCAATTAATGCAATTATGTCATCGATAAGGCAAAAAAACTTACAGGCATTGAAAGATTTATTAACAGGAATTTTGACCACAAAGATTTCCTTACACAACAAATCAAATAAAGTGCTAGTTATGATTTTTCATAATGAATTCATCAATGGTGGTGGCAGAGACATCTGTGCATGTGACTGTGTCATCCAGAGGACAGGAGAACATGAGCCAAGGCATGTACCCTTCACCCATCTCAGCATCATTTGGTAACTTGTTCAAAGGTGTAACCTTGGGAACAACACTTGTCACTCAACAACCTCTTCTTTCAAGAATGGACAATGTAGCCTGAACCCTTTGACTTGGAAGGGCTGTTGTTGCTGCCTGCATTTGGTGTCATTTCCTGAAGTGTTTCCCTGGTCATCTTCACCTCTGGAGAGTTAGGAGGAAATCCCAGTGTTTGGGTGCCTTGTCTTGCAGAGGATGTACCTCTGTAGAGGTACAAAAAGGAGAGGGTGTTAAGTACTAGTGTCCAGGAGCCTGAGAAAAATGTTGACATTTCTCATCAAGAGAGTAAAGCGTGTCCTCGCCAAACATCAACACAGATGCAGCCGGAGTCCTAACACCGACTCCTGCTCACTTGCCAGTTCAGCAGCTCCCAGCACTGGGGCAGTGCCCGGGGTTTCCTTCAGGCCCCCACCCCACAGTCCTTCGGCCCCCAGTGGTTCTCTACCCAAGTGCACATCATCTCCAAGAAGTCTTCCCGGTCATAGAGAACTCTTTTCTGTTGTCTGCCCCACCCCCACCCCCGGAGGGGATTATATGTAGATAGATCCTTATAATTATTTTGCCTTTAGACTGTACTTTCCCTCACTGGTCCTGAGGGGTTCATCTGTTCTGGGTTCCTTGTGTTTCCAGTTCCTATCTGTACCAGTGCACATTCTCTGGTCTAGACGGATTTGTAAGGTAGAATTGGGATCATGCTCGTTGGAGGGGGGAGCAAGCATTAAAGGCCTACAGGAAAGTCATATGTTTCCTTATTTCTGTCCTGCACCCTGACTCACTTGTCTCCTCCCCGAGACCCTTCTGTAAGGGGAGATTCGGTTTCCAGTAGCTACTTCAAAATGTTCCTGCTCACAGGATTATCTTGACCAGTGAAAATTGACATCACAGAGGAAAATGGTCAAAATACACCCAAAGTCACTGTCAATGAAAATATTTTCATTTGTCATGCAGGTCCATTTTTTCCAGTGCTCAGTCAGTGTGATCCAGGTGACAAAGACATTATTAATGCTTTAGGTTAATGGCATTAAAGAGCAAATAATACAATTATGGCAACAATAAAGAAGGCAAAAACCTTTAGTTTTCCAAGATTTATTATAAGGAAGTTTAGTAATGCATATTTTCATGCACAACAAATCTGACATGATAACATTGGTTTTGATTTGTCATATTGAAATCACTACCGGTACTAACAGCACCTATGCAGCTGAATCTATCATTGTGAGGGCAGGAGAATGTTAGGAAGGGCTTGTGTTCTTCACTCATCTCGGCATTTTCTTTCTTTTTTTTTTTTTGGTTTTTGGGGCATCACTGCCCTCTGGTGGTGGGAGTAGGAGGCCCAGCCCCACTGCTGGAATTGAACCTCCAACCCAGTGGACAGCAGCCCCACGCACAACCACTATACCACCACGGCTCAGCCTGAGCATTTATTTAAAATTTCTTCTCTGTTGCAACCTTCATCACAGCATTTGTCACTCAGTGTTAAAAAGGACATTCGCTTTTTTCTCTGCAGAGGTTTATTCTGGTGTAGAATCTCTGGTTCTTCACCTGAAGGATGGGCACCGTCAATGCCTTTATGGGCTCTTGTCTCAATCATTGCCTGAATTTTGTCGTTGTTTGGCTCCTCTGGAGAAATTGCAAATTCGGACATCAAAGCTAAGGCTTCCGAGGAGGAATCAATGTCTGTAGAGGTTAGAAGAAAAAAGGAGAGTGAGTTGGATATTCAGTCAAGGAGCATTGGAAAAAGATAGAATTTGTCACAACAAAAGGAAAGCACGTCTTCCTCACAGTGAAACATCAAAACAGACTCAGGTGAGTCCCACTACCTACGCAAGTTCACGTACTCCCAGTCTAGCAGCAATCAGGACATCAGCAGTCATCAGGGTGTCCCTCAGGCCTCAGCACACAGTCCCCCAGCCCCTATCGTGCTTTGTTCCAGGTGCACATTTGTCTCTCCTTCCAGGGACCGCTAATCTCCATGAAGTCGCTCTGGCCATAGAGAACCCTCCATGAGACCAGAAGCAGGCTCTTCTGGGAGCACATTAGTGCCACTACCCTGCAGCTTGTGAGTCAGCTTCCTCAGCTTTCAGAGAATAACAACTGCATTAGACTGTCTCCATTGCCTGTCCCAGAGCCAGGGAACTGCTCCAGAGGAAGGTAAAAAGGAGGGATTCTCAGCTGCTTGGATCTCACGGGCCCATCTGAGACTGGACTGCTGAAAGATAAGACTCCAATGCTTCTGCCCTCAGCATTTCCTTCAAGTCAACTATAACTTACATCAAAGAGAAAAAGCGTGAAAAGACACTCTCCAAGCATGTCTGGGTGAAAAGAGCCCTTGCTGGCTGGCTGCTGTGTGTGCAGCAGGCAAGGGCCGAGCCCTGCGTGCCCAAGGAGAGCGCTCACTCACAAAGAGCATGCTGATCCTAGGAAGCCCCCTGAGGCAGCTCCGCCCCCTCCCCTCCATACCCACTCAGCTTCGCTTAGCAGTCAGCAGTGACACCAGGTCCCTGGCACCAAAGACAGAAGAGAAGGAAGCAAAGCCACTGTCTTTCCTGCCCTCAGAAACCTTCTTGACACATTAATCTTCCTATCGCTCCTTTCCCAGTGACTCATGCTTCTTTGCACAGAAGCATTAGAAAGATAGGTGAAGTATGAATTCTTCCATGAACTTGAGCCAACCCTAGCTGGTCGGTCCCCTGAGGGTCTAGCCAAGCCTTCACTTTTGGCTGATTGATTAGGTATTCCTCCTCACAGAGTTAAAACCAGAAGGCTGAGTAAAAAGAGTCTAACCATACACTGTTGACCATTAGCAAGCCAAGTGTCCTACATGTGAGCCTCTCTGAAGAGATGTAACCTTGCTATCAAGGAAAGGCCACTGCTGCATGCCAAAGCATGGATGGAAACAGGCTCTAGAACCGAGTGAACAGTGAGCTTTGCTGGATTCTAGGCCCTTGGCTTTCTCTCATAGGCAACCTGTGCCTCTCTACCTCCTCCCTGCGTCTCCTCCAACAGAGCCGGGAGGCCAGGCCCTCTCCTTTGGTTTGAGTTACAGCAATACAAATCCAGAAGGTGGGAGGCTTTGGTGACAGAGCCACAGGGCAGCTTTGCTTTTAACAAGGAGAGACTTTGGCGTCCACGAAGGACTCAGTCACTGATTCCATCCCTTGTCCTGGCAAGCTTACTTGATAACTAGCTGACCACTCATGACCTCTCTGTACATCCCTGTGTGATGAGGCCTCTCTCAAAACCCTTGTAGTCTGGCTTTGGCCGACTGTGGCCACTTTGCCATTAGGTGGGAACTCCACTTTGAATGGCTCTTCATTTCCCCCTGTTCCCACGTAGCCTTGTGACTTCAGGATGATGAAGCCACCTTGCTCTACCAAGTCAGATTTTGTCCTTCAATAGAGATTTCCAGGAGACCCTCGAATGACAGCAAGATGCAGAGTCAGTTTCACACTATAAGGCAGCACCAGCCGCTTCCACACAGGAATTTGGGACCTAAATGAGATTGAGTCCTGGAACTAGGCGGGCCTCTCACCTGAGGGCAGGACAGCTGTCAGTCCGGGCTTGAAGCTCCTGGCACTTCTCTTCAAGGCCGACTCTCTGCAGATAGCTAAGACAAAGCGGAGGAAATCTAGGCCACATGCTTTTATGATCTGGGTGTTACCCTCCTGGGGGAGCAGGTTTAGCAATAGCCCTACTCCCAGTAGGTAGGTCAAGTATGAGCGTGGCATCTTGGTTCTGCTCTGTAACCTGTAGGGAGGGAAGGTCTGGCCTTAGCTGTAGGCTGCTCTCCCTCCCTGATCCAGCAGGTTTTTATAGACCTTCTCTTAAGTCTTCAGCCCCGCCCCCTCACTCCTCTGGGGCGTTTCACCCAGAGACTTTCCCCTCAGTCTTGTTCCACCCTCCTCCTCTTCTTCCTCCTCCTCCTGGACACCCTTGTCTGCATTGGAACCTCACCTTCCTGTCATGCTTTCCAACCAATGTGTTGGCTCCCATATGAGTCATTATCTAAAGTCTTATCAGATTCCAATTGACAGTTTTATTTTTCGTCACTGTTGAGGATGTACACATCACAGTGGAACCCATTCTTCATTTTGTTTACACCTCCAATTCAGTCATCTGGATAAAGTTCTTTGAGTTGTATAACCACTCTCTCTGTCTTTATTAGTAAACTGTACTATTTTGGGGTTTTTTTTTTTTTGGTTTTGTTTTTTTGGGGGGCATTACTGCTCTCTGGTGGTGGGAGTAGGAGGCCCTGCCCCACTGCTGGAATTGAACCTCCGTCCCAGTGGGCCGCAGTCCTGTGCACAACCACTATGCCACCGGGGCTCAGCCCAACAGTACTATTTTTTTTGGAAGATTTACCTTTATTGAAAAGCAAGATTTCACCAAAACACTAAGTGACTTAAGGTGGAAAGCATTTGTATCTTCCCCATCTGGGCATGTAAGGGGGGAAGTGTTATCTCCCCATCTGTTCAAGAAGCAGCATAATGAGTAACCAGCGCCACATGTTGATCTATCAAACAGATACTGGTATAGGTAAATATTATTCAAAAGAAAGAAAGGGGGCTGAGCCCCGGTGGCGTAGTGGTTGTGCGCAGGACTGCGGCCCACTGGGACGGAGGTTCAATTCCAGCAGTGGGACTGGGCTTCCTACTCCCACCACCGGAGAGCAGTGATGCCCCAAAACAAAAACTAAAACAAAAAAGGTGATGAATTCTAAGCAGAATCTTATCTTGGTCAATAAAAAGACATGAACCTTTCCAACAGCCTCACTTTAAAGTATCACTAGTAAAGTTAGAAGCTTCCTGTTGGCACCTTCCAATTGGCAGCACATTCTTCCCTTCCTTTTGGCAGGGGATGGGGATCTTAAGCTGAGTCTGCCCTCCAGAGATCCAGAGGAGGGTGAAGGTACCTTAGAAACCTGTAGGGTGGCTTCTTATGTTTGGGAGACCTAGGGGTTGCAGAATCTTCATACCAAAGCAAGAAATGACAGTCTCTCAATTTCACCAACTTCTTGTTTTCCATTGCCAAAAGCAAGGCTTCAGGCTCCATGAATCAATGCATTACCAACCCAAATGTCTCAGTAAGCTAATGAAGCATGGAAAACTCTTCCTGGTCTATGGCAGAAAAAATTGAAGGCAGCTTCTTGGCCCTCCGAATAGAAGAGATCCCTATTTGAACCCATTCCAAAGGACCGACCCAGAAGAATTCTCAGAACAATATCACTGGCATCACACAGCAGTAATATTTTGCCAAACATCTTCCAACAACAGTTTTAGCCGTGCATTCATGGGGAACTGCCAGAGGTTCAGGCTGGTTTCAGAAAACATGGAACAAAAGAATATCGTGACTGGTGCCAGATGGATCTTTGCTCAAACCAGAGAATACAAATAAAGCTATTTACTTGTGTTTTATTGACTGTGCCAGGGCATTCGACTGTGTAGATCACAATAGGCTATGGATAACTTTGAGAAGAATGGGAATTCCAGAACACTCCACTGCATTCCTGAAGAACTTGTACTTGGATCAAGAGACAGGGACATGCTGTGCAAATCGTCAAAGAAAATGGCTTATATGAAGAAGGTGGCATCAGGAGTGGAGAAAGGATTGTTTTCAGCAATCTGACATACTATGCGCTTGCACAACTTTGCTTGCTGAAATGGGGAGGAACTGAAAGACTTGCTGAGGAAGACCAAGGACTGCAGACTTCATTATGGATCACAACTCAGATCCTGAGAAATCCAGATCCTCGTAACTGGATCCGTATGCAGCATTGTGATACACAACAACAATCTTGAATTTGTCACGGATTTTATCTTGCTTATATCAACAATCTATGTCCATGAAAGCAGCAGTAAAGACGTCAAAAGACATGTTGCCTTCAGTAAATCTGGTGCATTAGCTCTTTTTCGAGGGTGGAAAAGCAAGGATGTTACTTGGAGAACTAGGCGCACCTGACCCCAGTCATGGTATTTCCACTTGCCTCTTTTGTGTGTGAAAATTGGATATTGAATTAAAAAGGTGGAAGAAGAATCGATGCATCCCAACTATGGTATTGGCAAAGAATATCGAAAGGACAGTTGACTACTAAAAGACAAACCCATCTGTCTTGGAAGAAGTAAGGTCTGAGTGCTCCTTAGAGGCAATGGCAACACTTCATCTTAAGTGCTGTGTACACGTTGTTTGGAGAGGCCAGTCCCGAGTGAAGCATATCATGCCTGGTGTGGTGGAGAGGCAGCAAAAGATAGGAATGTCTTCAAGGAGAGGGTCGGGGCTGGGGGCGACAAGGAGTTCGGCCCCAGGCACCACTGTGAGGCTAACACGGGACCTCTGTGCTTCTTTCCGTTGCGCACTATGGGTCAGAGCCAAGTCGATGGCATTTGACAACACTTTTTAGTGACTGTTCTGTGAACGACTACCTATGTACGTGAAGCTCAGATTGTATTTCTTATCTCCATAGACAGGCCAACACAAATACACAGACACAAACATACACATGCCCCCATGCAGAGGCACACCAATACAGACACACCAGTACATGCACCCGCACACAGAGACATACACAGATAGACACTCCCATGGACAAGACAGAAGCAGTGTGATCCTACAATATCATTCTGCCTTTGTACAAAACATGCACATCTTAGTAAAGATATACTGTACTTATGTGTGTCATATACTGTATATATATATACTGTGTGTATATACTGTATTTATGTGTGTCACATTTGGTGAAAGAAAATTGGTATCAGTTTAAAACTTTTAAATAAGTCAACTCAGATTCTGAGTAAATGGGCTATATTGACAGTTCCGAAATAACACAGTAAAATGTTTGACTAAACAGGTCCAGATATTTTTTCAATTCTAGAACATTTTATTTTTTCTTACACTCATTGTTATTCATACAATTTTTCTAATTGTGACACACATATATACAACAAAACATTTTCTGATTCCACAACTTCTACATGTATAATTCGGTGCCATTGATTTTAATCTCTGTATTGTGTGCAACCATTACTGATTACCTTATACCCAAATTATTGCACCACTACCACCGTTGACATAAACTTAATGCCTCCTAAGCAACACTTCTTCCTCCGTCACCCATGGTAACCTTTGGTCAAGTTTGGTTTCTTTTCTTTTTAGTAATTTTTTGATAGTGTTCACTTATCATATTCTTCCATAGTTAAACCCTTTTGAAAAGAATTATATGGTATATACCTTATCACAATCTGTTCTCATGCTTCTTCCCATATTCAGTGTTTGCACCCCAAATACCCTCCCCCGGATTTTCTTCAGGTGTGTTTCAGGAAGACACGTTGCTGGGCCTGAGTCTGAATTTCTAAAAGGCTTTTCGTGTGTACATGAAGTGGTCCACTGTGCCAATTTCTGCTCTTACGCCCATACCTGTGCTGGATATTGACATTCTTCTAAAATTCTTGCCAAATCGAGGGGAGGGGCCCACCATGGTATCTTAATGTTTCTTTAGTATACTGAGATTCACTATTTTTATGTATTTTATTCATTTTCCATTTTCCTGATGTTATTTTGTTTGCTTGTTTGGTTTTTGTTTTGTTTTTTTTGGGCATCACTGCCCTCTGGTGGTGGGAGTAGGAGGCCCGGCCTTTGCTCCGTGGAGCTGGAATCAAACCTGCATCCCAGTGGGCCACAGTCCCACGCACAACCACTACACCACTGGGGCTCAGCCCCTTTTCTGATGCTATTTTCTTGACTTACATTCATTTTTTTCTAATGAAGACCTTATGGTTTTCTTATACAGTTATTTTGTAAGTATTTTCTCAGTGTATTTTAATTAGTTTTTAAAATCCTTTTATTGGGGGCTCACATACTTCTTATCACAATCCATGCGTAAGTCCATAGTGTGTTGAGTACATTTGTACATCCATTGCCCTCATCAATCTCATAACATTTGCTTTCTTTCTTTTGTTTTTTTTTGGGGGGGGCATCACTGCCCTCTGGTGGTGGGAGTAGGAGGCCCAGCCCCACTGCTGGAATCGAACCTCCATCCCAGTGGGCCACAGTCCCGCGCACAACCGCTACGCCACTGGGGCTCAGTCCAACAATTGCTTTCTATTTAAGCCCTTGGCTTCGGCTCCTCATTTTTTTCCCTTCATGCCCCTACTCTCCCCCCCATAAACCCGTGATAATTTATAAATTATTTTGACTTTGTCATATCTCACACTGTCCAATGTCTCCCGTACAGGTCCGGATTTTTAAAAGCTTATAATTCTTGTTCTCAAACTCAACTCAGAATTGGTCCTCTACTCACAGGTAAACCTAAGAGTGTGCAGGAAGTTAATGTTGCTTTGAAATAAAGTAATGAATACCCTTCATTTCAAATAAAAAATATATATAATCATCACCCTCCACCCACCCCACCCCACTCCTTGAAACCGAACCCACTCAACCCATGTCTAATGATGGGCATCTTTTAGCTCATTCAGAGCAATTGGGCCAGAACTGGTGCTTTTCCATCTGTATTTTCCCTGAGACAAACCGCTTTTGAGCGTCTTCTCAAAATTGGGCCGGAGGGTTTTTTTGTGTGTGTGTGGGCATCACTCCCCTGGTGGGAATGGGAGGCCCAGCCTTGCTCCTGCAGAGCTGCTGCTGGATTTGAACCGCCAAGCCAGTGAGCCGCAGTCCTGCACACAACCACTACGCCACTGGGGCTCAGCCCAGAGGGTATTTTTATGGATGACAGACTTTGGAAAATACATCATGGGCAAGGATTATCGCTTATTCTCCAAAAATCAAACCGGTTGCTATCAAGTTGATTGTGACTTGGAGACCACATTTGTTTTAGCGCAGAATGTGCTTCATCAGTCTAGACGTATTCTTTCTACCTGCCGATCATGGTGTTAGCAGCCACCAAAAAAAAAACCAAACACTTCTCTGCAATCCACTTGATTCCAACTCCTCGTGACTATCTACAGGGTCATGGGGCTGTCAGTCATTGTCGGAGCAGTCAGCGTCATGTCTCTGCTGCAGAGAGCTCGGCGCGTCTCAACCACCAAACTTGTGGTTAGCAGTCCAACACTTGCTCAACTGCCCCCCTAGGGCTCCACTCTAACAGTAGAACATTCATTGATTAAGTCACCCATGACCTCCTTCCTCAAAGTGTCTGCTTATCTAAAATTGAAATTGCTTCCTGGGAATTGTCTTTATGGAAAAAAAAATTGGCAAAGTAATTGTAATTTTAATAAGTTTGCAGTTATGCACAAGTAGAATGAAATTATTCAATTTAAGGTAACTTGATAGTTTTAAAATATTTAAAGATTGCAGCTGAGCCCTGGTGGCGTAGTGATTGTATGCGGGATTGCAGCCACTGGCCTAGCGGTTCAAATCCAGCAGCAGCTCTCCAGGAGCAAGGCTGGGCTTCCTACTCCCACCAGAGGGCAGTGATGCCCCCCCCAAAAAAGAAAAAAATTATTTAAAGATCTCCCAAAAGTAGCTTCCTATTCTGCAATATGAATTCTAGCTGTGGAAACAGTTTTGTTTCCTCTGCACCCATGAAAGACAAGACACAGAAGGGAGAAAATGGTGCAGTGATCAGGGAAAGAAGTAATTCATGCTGTCAGGTGGCAAATATGTCTAAATAATGAATGTTTCTGTCATTCCTCAGCATATCTTTCTCTGATACTGTGTCATTATTTATCAGAAAAGACAACTTTTCCTTTCCGAATGTAGCATAATGTTTTTGAATGATTTTTATTCCCTTATATAGCACATCTGATAGCACTAGGAGAGAACATTGATTATCTACTTTGTCCTATGTAAGAGAAGACTGGAAAAACTAACAAAAATTATTTGTGTTGAAAATCATTTCTGGAAAGTTCCACAAAGATCACAGTCCGCAAAGGCAATATTCTACATTCTACTATGCTGAATAGGTCCTGGGGCCCTAAAAGCTCTTCAGTGGGCAGCTAAGATGCAACTAACGGTCTCATTCTGCCTGCAATAAAGAAGTTATGAAAGTTGAAGATACATGGTAACTATGGGTCCAGTGGACCAATAGGCCATGCAGACATGTCTCCGTGATGCTGGGATCAGAAGAGAGATGTGGAGCCCGCCTGTTACTGTTAACTGCGCTACAAAGGATTTTGAGGATTCTACCTCACGAGTGTTTTTGTTCTGCTAACTGTTCTTTAGCTGAAAACTGAGCCTTCAGTCCCAGATCTGAACGGCAATCAAGGCCACAGATCTGCAGTTCCATCCATCTCTAGCCAACCCATAAACTTAGGCTCTCTAATTTTTTGAATTCCATTCCCGTTTTCCTCCCATTCTATCCTGGACCTTGCAATGTTCTCCTTGGAAGAAAGCATTGGGAACTTTTGCCTCCTGTAATTCGGACATGCTGTCACAGAGACTGGTCCCGAGACAAGGGCATCATGTGTGGTAGAGGTCCGTGAAAATGAGGAAGACCCTTGACAAGACGCATTGACCCAGTGGCCGCAGCACAACAGCCTCCGTCTGACATAGCAATGATTCAGAATATGGCATGTGACTGGCTGCTGGTCCATTTCGCGGTGTGAAGTAAGTCCACACATACATGCACTGGAGCTTGAGTAACTGTATTTTAGTTTTTTTCACTTACCCTCTGATTTGTGTACATCTATATGTATATGAACGCACTGAGGAATTTCCAGAATTCATAGAGAAATTTCATTATCTTTTAACACCATTTCTCTACAACGTATTTGATCGTTGCTTTTATATGTTTGCATGGATATGAGACAATCGTGATGATAGCAAATAATTTTGAAACGCCTAAGGACTGTTAAAAGAACAAACAAGTCTGTCTTGAGAGAAGTATGGCTAGAGTATGGGCAGCCCTAATCCCCAGGCCTTAGAGTAAGACATGGCCAGACTTCTTCTGACACATTTTGGACAAGTGGTCACATGTTGTCAGGAGAGACTGGTCCCTGGAGAAGGACATCGCCCTAGGTAACGTGGAGGGGCAGTGAAGAAGAGGACGGCCCTCGATGAGAGGCACTGACCCTGGGGCTGCAACCACGGGCTCACGCACAGAAGCGGTGGTGAGGTTGCTGCAGGATCAGGCAGCGATCCTTCTGTTATGCTCAGGGTTGTTATGGATAAGGACCGACTCAAGGGGACCTGACAACAGCAACATATCTTTAGATAAAGCAAGGGGGGGCAACTTTTTTGGGGGGGAGCATCACTGCCCTGTGGTGGGAGTAGGAGGCCCAGCCTTGCTCCTGGAGAGCTGCTGCTGGATTTGAACTGCCAAGTCAGTGGGTCGCAGCCCTGCACTCAACCACTACACCACCCAAGCTCAGCCAAGGGGGAGAATTTTTTTTTTGTTTTTTTTTTGGGGGGGGGCATCACTGCCCTCAGGTGGTGGGAGTAGGAGGCCCAGCCTTTGCTCCATGGAGCTGGAATCGAACCTCCGTCCCAGTGGGCCGCAGTCCCGCGCACAACCACTACGCCACCGGGGTTCAGCCCAAGGGGGAGAATTTTTGTAGGAGAAATAGACTAAATTTACACTCATCGATTTCTTTCTTTTTTTTTGTTTTGTTGGTATCACTGCCTCTGGTGGTCGTGGGCGCTACCCAGTGCTGCTCCTGAGAGCCACCGCTGGATTTGAACTGCCAAGCCCACGGGCTGCAGTCCCACACTCAACCACTTACGTCCCTGGGGCTCAGCCCCGCTCCTTGATTTCTCATGGGAATTTTAGGTAGACTTCCCACAGCATGAGAAGTAGCTGTGATAAAGATATGAACTCAGGATGTGAGTGGGAGCACTAGATGTTTAACTACATATGGGAGCAAGTTAAACATTGGTCCTCTCATCAGCAATAGTATCTTTGCTATCTGATCATTGCTTTTATATGTTTCTTTTATTCTCATCCCAGGAGCCCTTCCTCCAGGAATGCATGGCAGAAAAGGCAGAGAGGATGGGTTTGCAATGTTATCTGCTGCACTTGGGGCTGCCTCTTTCCTTCTGTACATCGCATTTCCTGGGCATTTGCCAGGTTCTTCAGGGTTGGAGCTCTGTATCTAAGAGCTCTCTCCCTGGCATGGTCATGGGCAGCTGGGGACCACTGAGGTTCTGGTCCTTTTGTTGAGTTTCCGAGCTCAGAGGCTTCTCCCTGCACTGCCTCCCAGCATGCTCTATCATACTGGGCATCTGCAGGTTATGAGGGAAGTGGCCTTTTCTGAGGTCACCTCTTGTCAACCCTTGAGGTTTCTACTTGCTTTGCATGTTTTAGCAAATTCTCACTATTGTCTCTGGTGTGTCAACAACAGGCACGCCACCCCAGCTGTGAACAGATTCAGGGCTTCAGTGGACTGTTTGTTTGTTTGTTTTTTGCTCTTGTTCTTCCATCACTTCTCCAGGGTCTGGGAGAGGAGGAGGCCATGCTTCGTGAGCCAGGAGTCAGCGCTGACTCCCTATGGGGTTCCCTAGGTGTCTAAAAGGTGCCCCCCTTCTGTGCAGTTGATCAAGCTGCTCCCCTAACGGAGGACTTGGGAGCACGGGGTCTTCAGCGCCAACCCCCACCCCCCAGCCCCTCGCAGAAAACCTGTGAACATCTTTTGGTTAAGAGATTAGATTAGAGATATGGACAGAAAAACACTTTTTAAAATGTAGAGAAAGATCTCCATTGTTTTCCCCCATTACTTCCTGCTGCTGCTTCTTCAATAACAGAGTCTTTTGCTGAGGCCGTGTGCTGAGGGCAAGCGCTCAAAGTTTGCCATCCAGTGGGAAATTCATGTGAACAGTGATCTTTGTTGCCTGATGATTCCTGTTTCCCATCAAGTGTGCACTCAGTAAATGGTTAACTAACTACCGGCTAGCAGCTCATTTTTTCCGACTCATGGAGAACTGAGGAAGAACCCAGGCGTAACAACAGGGTGCTGTGCTCCGTACGGTTTAGTGTCTCTAAACCGAGTGGGAGGTAGATTCTCCCACTCCAGCCATCGGGTAGCTACCTGAGATGCGTGAACTAACTGCTGAAGACTCCAGATTGAGTCAAGCTCCCTCATTCCCCAGCTTCTTCCCTTGCTGAGACAATCAGCAAACGTTCAAATGCAGGGCAATACCAGGGCATGTGATTTCAGGCTCAAGCTGTTTTTATGATTCATAATTCACAAACATTCTCGTATTCATCATTTGTGCCAAGTTCCTGAAACGTGCAGACAGTTTTGTACACAAAGTTCACTCAGGCTTTGTGGCCAAACAATCCTCCCGGAGAGAATAGGACCGTGTTTTCGTACAGTAGTGGATTTGGAGCACCAATCTTTCAGCTGGTAGCCAAGAACAGAACCGAATTTTCCCTACTCAGAGACCCCCCCCCAAAAAAAATAAAAAGCAATAACCCTACATTGATTCCTTGATGTTATGGTAGGGTCAGGCCCAACACCAAGCACAAGGATGCCCATCCAGGAATCCAGAGTCTGAGCCACTTTCTTCCTTTCTCCTTTGCTTTCAACATGAACCTTTAATTTTGCTAAATACACCAAACGTGATTTACAGTTTGCACTTAGTGAGGTCTATTCCTGGGAGCTGCCCTTAGCTGCTCCCTGGAACCATCTCAGAAATACTTTCCCACATCTTCCCCATCCATTCTTACGCAGCCATTCTCATGCCAGTGACAACACAAGAAAGCGGCAGCAAAAAAGACCCTCTTGTTGATGTGAAAGTTTTGTTTCTGCAACAGCAAAGGAAGACACAACTGGAATGTGTCTATCTTTTATGAAATCCTGTTTCAGCATTTCCACTGTTTAACCCCAGGTATCACGTGTGGTGTGCTATATTCTTAAAGAGAAGCCAGGGGGACACTCTGGTAACATTTGTCAAAGAAAACGAAATGGAACTGTGTGGAGCAAGGTAGTCCCCCTCCTGTCTAAGGGGAGTTGTGTGTATGTGTGCGATTCCAGGCTTTCCTCATCCCAACTTGTGTGGTGTCTAACAAGTGTCTCACTAGTTGTTGCCCAATGTTCCCCTCAGCCCTGTGGGCACTGTGCTCCTGCCGTCACAACTCTCTCCTTTACTTCAAGTGTTGATCCCAGAGATGGAGTCGATTAAGTCCAATGGCCATCTGTGTTCAATGTCCAGGACCACTGCTCAAGCAAGTGGTCTTCTCTGAGGACGCTAACTCCTTGCTGTGAGGTTTTCTTGTCCCCAAGTCCAGTGGCTTTGTCTTCTGAGCTCCCAGGGGTGACCTTGATTTCAATAATACTGTTACCCATCTGTTAAATACGCAACTAAATGTAGATCTTAAGTGTTAATTGATTGATAATTCTTTGTGAAGGGTCATTTAAATGCACCATTCCAAAAAGACCACTCTATTGTTTCTGCTTTGAGTTCTCCTCAGTCATCATTGTGCCTCCAGCAGGGGGGCTTGTTGTTGGAGAATGTGCTGTGTTACTGCCCGACAGAGGAGGAGGTGGTGTGTGCCACCAGCGTCTCCTTTGTACGATAAGGTAAAACTAGCAATAATGCAGAGTCTGTATGGAGACATGTTCGTCAACAGAGACTAGCGGTACTAGGGCACATTCATTGAATTCATATGATTTGCCAGGCATATATATGCATTTTCTCATTTTTATTCTTGTTAGCGTCTCTTTGAATTTAATACCATTAAAAAAACCAACCAAACCAAACACCCTCACTCTTAGAGTAAATTTTCGCTCAAGCAACCCTGCAGGACAGAGCAGAAGTGTCCCTTTGGGTTTCAAAACCTGTAGACTTCTATGGGAACAGAAAGCCTCGTCTTTCTCCCACATAGCAGCTGGTGGGTTTGAACTGCTGACTTTGTGGATAATAAGTGTGCACATAACTCATTATCCCAAAGGTTAGTATCTTCAAAGAACTGGTGGTGTGACAGAGGAATAAAAGCCCCAGTCACTTGTAAGCTGAGGCAGTCTTTCTATAAAGCTATGCTTTCAATACTTTTATAACCAATACTGCTCCCCAGAGAGTCTCACAAATATCCTTTCCTTTTGCTTGCACAACCATCACTGTGGCAGACATATTTCCCGGTTTATAAAGAAGATTTGAAATTGACAGCATACACAATTACCAACCTTCTATTGGGACCTGCTAATGTCACTGGTATGTTATAATCTCCCTAGCTATCAATAGACACAAATTATAAGCTAAGCATAAATGAAGATGATTGACCCCTGAATAGACCCAGAGCTCTATTAAAGCTGTCTTAGCGGAGTAAGAGAGGATAGGATGTTCTTAATGCCAGTTAATCTAAAATAACCATCAGAATATGTGGCAGTCATCTGCTTATGTTAATTTTATGATTGAAATGTAGGAGTAGAGTCTAGCCTGTTAAGCTGGAGATAGCCATTGAGTAGCCAATGAGGCCTCTGTGTGGGCATTGCTTTCTCCTGATATGTCTGAGAAATCTTGCAATATTTCCCTCATGGAGATGAAAAACTATCTCCCAGGTTGTTGGGAGTTAGTCTCAGAGAAGATGAATCACGGACAAGACAAGATGGCAGCGTCTGAGAAGCAGGAGGAGCCAGTGGAGAGACCACATGGCTTGGTCCTGATGGAGCCAGAAGCCAGGGCGGCCATATGGAGACCTCTGCCAGCGATGAGTTGC
This sequence comes from Nesogale talazaci, assembly GCA_004026705.1. Classification (NCBI taxonomy): domain Eukaryota; kingdom Metazoa; phylum Chordata; class Mammalia; order Afrosoricida; family Tenrecidae; genus Nesogale; species Nesogale talazaci. The sequence goes on from PVJH01034471.1 coordinate 17,278, forward strand.
TTCTGCTGTTGATGGACCCTGAGCCCTGGAAGCGAGGAGCCATGTGGAGACCCCTGTCAGTGCCGGGACTCTGCACCCACTGACCTGTGACTTCGTGATTCGGAAGGAGACTTTATAGACTGGTTTCGGGCATATGGGTTAATACCAGACTTATGACTTTGAACTGGACTGGGCTCAATGTCCTGTTCCTCTTGTATATAAACCTTCCCCTATATCTATATGCATGTCAATGAAATTTGTTCCTCTAGCCTACCCGATGCATGTCAATGAAATTTGTTCCTCTAGCCTACCCGGACTAACACAGAATGTGGCTTCTCGCTTAAAATAGGTGTAATGAATGACTTCCATTGCCTTCAGGTGGTCTCTACTTAAAAAAAAAAAAAAAAAGCAACCCCCTTTATTAAGCCTTAAAGAAGAAAAAAAGAAAACAAGACAAAATGACAGTCAAATCATCAGCATGACCCTTAATGGACCCAAGGACTCATCGCCATTGCGGACAGTAGCAAGCTGGTCACGATAAACTTGGGATGGGCGGGAGGCTGGCTCATCACTTGCACAGAGCACTATGGAGGTCGGAGGGAAAGGACCATGATTGGAGGTACAATTGCAGACGGGAAAAGTGTACAGGATTTTTCTTGAGGGTCCTTGGACCTCTGGCCCACATAGTGGTCAGGGCATGATTTGACCATGTGGCCCAGAGCCACATACAGCATATACCTATCAATCATTAAGGTATGCCCAGTCAAATTCCCTGAAGCAAAGACTGCCTCTCTCTGAGCTGATAGCCTGACACTTTTTATATCCTTTTTTTTTTTATATATATATCCTTTTTTAAAACACCTTTCCTCTACTGAGTATATATTGTTTAACACGTATAACATGGCCATTTAATCACATAGGAGAGAAGGACCTTGTCTCCAATGGCACAGAGCAGTGTGTGCATGTAACAATGTGCTGTAACAACATGTCTCAGAGCAGGAGCCTCATGTTGGAGGAACTGGACTGATAAGGATGTGTACGGGTCCACTCGTCCTTGACCTGTGGGTTTGGTAAGACATGCTTGTTGACTATGACATCTGAACTGTCTGTACCCTGTTCCAAACTGTCTTCTCCACAAACCTGTGACGACAGGGCATTGCAGGACACTGGGAATCAAGGCCAGATGACCACATCAATGCTTTCTGTCCTTCTGGTGCCTGCCCTACAGCCAGCACCTAGTCTCAACACGGTGATTAGAATCCTGAAATGGAGTTGGCTTTTCATAATTAGCATATGCTTTCATCCTTCGAGTTGAAAGTCACATTTCATGGCCCTTCACCCACTTAGAACCAGAGAAGGTGCACATGTTTAACATACCTGTTGTGGACCTTTGACCTCCTTAAGATTCTTAGTGGGCTGAGCCCCGGTGGCATAGCGGTTGTGCGCGGGACTGCGGCTCACTGGGATGGAGATTCAAATCCAGCAGCAGCTCCACAGGAGCAAAGGCTGGGCCTCCTACTCCCACCAGCAGAGGGCAGTGATGCCCCCCCAAAAACAAACAAACAAAAAGATTCTTAGTGAAATTCTTGTCGAAAATACTACTGGGGGTGAATGAATGAATGGATGAATCTCAGAGTCGGGATTTGAACACAGGCTATTGGCTCCTCTCTGTGTGCTAAAGCAATATTGGAAAAAAGAGGCAAGGATTCATTCCTGGCAGCTAAGACTGCTGTGAAGGAGATGGGGTAAAATCCTTCAAAGAGTGATACCGGGTAGAGTTGCAGGAGTTGCAGGAGTGACTGATTTGGGTGTCCACTTCTTGTTTTTTCTCTCCCTGGAAAAAGCTATCCTTGTAAAATAACTGCCTTCCTACCCATTCTTCCCAAGCACATTCACTCCAAAGACAGCAATACCTACTAAGACAAACACCTTTCTTCAACAACATAAACGGCAACGATACACATGGACCTCACCAAATAGAGCACACCAGAATCGCAAAGGCTGCATCTCTAAAAAGAGATGATGGAGAAGCTAGCTCCCTGCCATCAGTGAGAACACGGCAGGAGCCAACTGGGGACCAGACCATCTGGCTCAACTGCCAGAGCTGCGGAAGCTGAAGAAAATGAAAACAAGTCCATGAGAGGCATGGTTTGATCTTGAGGACATCCCTCCTGCATTTCAGCATTTCTTCTTTCTTTTGGATTGAGGTGGTTAATCTGTTTTACTTTGTTATTGTTAGTTTTCAAAAATGTTTTTCTGTCTGTGAAATCGAGGATGAGTAAATCTATTGCGACAGGAACTGGATTAATGGTTCTTTGAGGTTATGGCAGGGAGAGGCTGGGGTGAAATGGGGAGTCAATAGGATGAGTACAAAAAGGTGATGGTTATACAACTCTTCTTAGTATGATTTGACCCATTGAAGTGTATGCCATGAAGAGTATGTAAAAATGGCGTCTGTCTGATGGGACTTGCTAGGTGGCTATCTGACTGCATAGCTACTGAGCACTCGGGCCATGCCTGGTCCTGGTCTTCGCCCTCTAGGGGCAGGACACACTGACAAATGCACATCTTACCAGGGGGCAGAGGCGGTGCTGAGGAAGGTGTGAGACAGAAGTGGCAGGGGGACAGCTATCTTCAGGAATTCCAAACCACATAATTTATTCATTCTGCACTTAGATATTTGCAATACACATAGGAAATCTCAAAGGTGTTTAGTGTACTTCTAGGGTTTTAGGTTTAAGTCTTACTCATGTTCCTTTAAAATGGTTTAGCCCAAACTCATTGTGCGTTGTAAAATTTGCTATAAAGTTCATATCAAAATCACGTGCCTTTAGAAAACTGCAAAAATCACTGTTCAGGCTGACACTTTTGTGCTGTGAGATTCAGTGGGTAAGCATGATTTCACTTGTCGATGAAAATGTTACTCTGTGCCCTTCTGGCCTTTTCAAGGCTTTCAAACGTGACCATCCCTCCTGGTAGCTGCAGCCTGTCCTTCTCCGTGTCCAGAATGTTCTCAGCTTCACCTGAAACAAAGCACAGGAGGAGGTCAGGTCACACGGACTTCGTGAGAGTTCTGTGAGCAGCTCTGGCCGCCGTGTCCCAGCGAGAACTAGATGCATCTCGGTGAGGCCAGGCCCCGCTCCCACAGAGACCCACCCACCCTGCCCACTCCATGAGAGAACAGACCACGCACCTCCCAAGAGACACCTGGTCCTGACTCCTGAGGACCCGGAGGGAGACAGATCAAACTTTGATGGGCAACAAGTGGAAAAACGGAAAAACAAGCAGACCAAGAGAAGCAATCCCTCCCCCAACCCCCGTG
>PVJH01034472.1:0-20555 GCA_004026705.1 Nesogale talazaci
CCTAATGTGGGCACCACCAGGGAGGCACTTTGCAGAAGCGTTCCACCATCTCACTCCATTTAAAAACCAAACCACACCCTTGCAAAGACGACTCTTCATTACCATGTGCGGGGCCTCGGAGTCAGCACAGCTCCATGATAGTGGGTGTCAGGGTCTCGGTGTGGGCATGTAGAGGGTTATAAACTGGGAGAGAGAGAGAGAGAGAGAGAGACAGAGAGACTTCGAGCTGGGGCTTTCCGCTCTTCTAAGATGCACGGCCTTGGAGATGCACACGGGGAGCCTGCCCTGCCCTGCCCTGCCCTGCCGGGCCCACGTGGGTCTGATGGCCGTGAAGTGGTGTAACCCTCACGCTTGCTGCGCCGAGAGACCACGCGCAGCCTGGGGTTCCCAGGACATTAGCGGAAAAGGAGAACACAGAGAAGTGATGATTGCACCGTGACTAGATGCTTCTTCAAAAGCAGGTTGACCCTTTGGAGAACGTCCTCTGGCACACATGGAGATGCCCGTGAGGAGCGTGCTGGACAGAGGTGCATGGTGCCCTGTGTCTCTGTGGTTCTGTCTCCGTTCTCCACACTGTTTGTGGTCATACAACCTCGTCTTACCCCGGTTTCCCCCTCACATCTGTAAACTACTGTGAGGTTGTTCCGGAGAAGAGACGCACACGGGCGGCCAGCAGGGGGCCAGTGAGTGAAGGGCAGTGCAAGACTCCCCAGCTCTCCGCCCCCTGAACTTGAAGAAAGCGACTGCACAAGGTGGTGATCTGGTCACCATGTGTGCGCTGGACCACAAGAACCTGGAGCAGGGTACACGTGTCTCCTTCCGATGTCCACATGGGTACATTCCTTGGTCATCATCCTGACAGAGATGTTGATCTTTGCCACTCTGTCCGCTCCAGTGCACATGATACCGGCAGGCCGTGGGCACTGACGTGGGCTGTCAATTCTAGAGTGTGTGTGCTTACATCATCGTGGCAACAGACGTAACCACCGCCGTGGGCATGTCAGTAGCTGCCTTGGCAGAAAGCAAGCCAGCCAACAGGACTGTATGGGTGGAGAGAGCAGCCCCCCCCCCCGCCCCCCCGCCACTGCCCAGGGTGCTGTCTGCCTCCTGCAAGCTCACGCTAGGGCTTGCCCGTGCAGCTGCTGCAGGGTTCCAGCCGCTGACCTTACCCCTGCCCCACCCGAGCTCCTTACCTGGGCAGAAACCTAACGAGCGGCCCCAGGCGGTCAGGAGGCCCTAAGCCCATGCGCTGCTTCAGCTCCACACGTCGCCAGAGTGGGATGGACCTGGCGGCCTCTTGCTGTTACGTGGCAGAGGCCCCAGAGAAATCACTTGGGGGGATGGGGGCTTTGGGGGGACCAAAACCAATCCAAGCTGAAACTCCCTGCAGAACAGGGGCCAACCCAGCTCTTTGACTCTAAGCTGGACAGCCACTCTGGGAGGGCGACTCCCAGGAGGTCCCTCTGTCGCTGGCGGGGCGGCTGCAGATAGGCACCACCCGTGTCCCCTCAAAAGCCCGGGTGTCCTTGGGAGCAGCTCTCTTCTGCAGGCCCATCCATCAGAAGTCACCCAGCTGCCATCACACCCAGACAGAGCTCCATGGCTGTGGTTGCCCAGCCCTCACGTAACTCGGGCAGATGAAGTGCAGCTGGCTCTGGGAGGCACCAGGGTCGAGGGCTAGAAGTGCAATAAGCCGAGGGGGGGAGTGTGCTCGTGGGGGCGTGGGGGTCACTCGAGGCTTTCTGAGAGCATGGACTGGGAGCCCTGCAGACCCAGTAGTCCACTCACTGCAAGTCCAGCACCACCAGGGTACCCAGGGAGATGGACGAGGCTGGCGGCTCCCCAAGCACTGACAGACCCTGGAGTCACTCACTGTGTGGTTTGAGCAGAAAGTTAATACAGGTGGGACCTAGACCCCTTCCTCACATCCGCCCATCTGCTGCCTCCGAGGAGGATGAGGGTTTTCCCGTGCAGGTGCTGGGCTGGTGCCACAGCCACGGCTCTGTGGCCTTCAGGCACAGTGCTTCGTGGTTCTCTCAAGGGCACTTCCGGTGCAGGAAGAGCATGACTGTTAATACTTACACTAGTTTAAAAGGAAGTCAGCTGAGCATGACTGCATTCTGCACAAGTCGGCTGCCATCCGCGAGTCCCGAGGACCCTGTCAGACAGGTGCGCCGTCTTCCTCCCCTAGAGCAACTCAGGGTGTCAGACGGCTGACCGTTCCAGGAGCAGGGCTCCTGAACTTCCCCCTAAGGATCTGTCATCTTATGCTAAACTACTGCAGGGTGGCTGGTGCCTTAACTTTCCCCCCGAGGAGCGGCTGGTGGGTTTGGACCACCACTATCTCAGCGATCGGCTGGGTGTTCCACCCTGTGCTCTGTCAGGACCCCGCCCTTCTCGTGGGGACCATGGACCTTTCTGTGGGCACTCAGCTCTCGCACACGCCTGGATTTCAGCCCCGAGGCTGCCTGAGGCTCGGGCTGCACACAGTCCCAGGATCTGGCTGTCACTCGGGAAGGAGGCCGCGCCCCCTCACAGCGACCCAAGTGACCGGCTGCTCAACCTGGAAACTGCTGGAGCAGCAGCCAGGTCTTTTCCACCAAGGGGCTGTGGGTCCCCACTCGACAAGCAGCTGAGCGTGTCACAGGGCATCTCTGACATCTCCTGGAACCCAAAGCAAGGCCCCGCCACAGTCTACACCCACTTACAGGTTCCTGGGCTGTCGTTCCGTATAGGCAGGCAGCCCCGTGGTCCCACCTCAGCATGGTCCCCGTGGGTTTGAACCGCCAGCCTGCTGGGATATGGGTTTGACCACTGCGCCCCAGGCACCTCCGGCAGAGGGGGGCAGCACTCCTCCAGTCCAGTCGACTCTGACCCTATGGCAGGGCACAGGACTGATCTTCAGGGCTTGGGGGCCTGCAAACCTTTAGGGGGGCAGAGAGCCTCATCTTCCCCCGGGGTGTTAACAGCCCCCTGAGCAATCCTCAATGGCTGCTGCCCTCTCTCCATAGCCTTCCTCTGGTCCGTCGCATGTGTGTCCGTCCCTGCCCCGGACAGACGTTCTCTGCTGCCCCGTGTCCGTCCCTCCTGGAGAGCCACAGGTAACCCAGCCCTTGCTGTGTTCAGAGCCCCTTGTCGGGACGGGCACTAGCTGGCTGCTCGCTTTCTTGAAGAGCCTGAGGACACAGGTTTTGGACGCGCTCCGTGAACTCTTTTACCCTTCAACCGTGCATTGCTACGGATGCACAGAACCTCATTGCTGTTGATTCCGCTTCTCCTCACGGGGACCGGGTGGGACACACTCCAACTGCCCTGTAGGGATCCCGAGGCTAGGCCTCTTTAGGGAAGAAAGTACTTTCATCTTTCTCCCTCAGCACAGCTGGTGGGTTTGAACCATTGACCTTTCAAGCAGCAACCAGGCACTTCACGACTGCGCCACTAGGGTGCGTGCCTTGTAGATAGCTGGTGAGGATTAAGAAGATAGGGCAAATGTGAGCTCTGAACATTTTCATTATTGTGTAGGGTCTTACTACTTATTGCTCGAGAGAGATTACTTTTTAACTTTACAAAATTCCAAAAAATGTGAAGTCCACCTGAAACTTGGTGATGTGACCAGCAGGCTGGCGTACTTTCTGTCTCAGGTGGCAAGGCTGCCCAGTAGTGTTCAATCCCAGGTCATCCCAGGGGCATAATGCTTGTCATGTAAAACTTAAAACGCAAGTCCATTTACTTGTAGACCTCTGGATTTTAAGCTCGCATGAGTTAGCATGCGACCTACTTTCTTGACATTTAAAAAAGAAAACCAGTAGGACAGCTTTGCCTGTGTCCACTGGAGTGTGTATTCGCTCCTCTCCGGGGACCCACTCTGCACCCCATGCATGGGGGACTGCAGCTCCGTCATCCATCTTGAGTAGGGACTTTCGAACACAGCGTCTCTCCCAAGTCCATGTCCCGCACACACCTGCCCAGCGAGCAGCTCTTGGCCGGTGTTTCAGCTGAAACTTGGGAGTGCTCTTGGAAAAGCGGATTTCAGAAACCCTTCCAGGGCTGTCCCCACCTCACCCTCAGGACCTTGGCTTTGAGTCTCTCCTCCTTTCACCCTCTCACCTGACACACGGACTTGTGTCACTCCTGGCTTCCACCATGTGGGAAACACACATGCACACACACACACACACACACACACACACACACACACCGTGTTTTTCTACAAACCAGGCACACACACTGTGATGGCTTTTGTGCTTTGTTTTTCCCCAAAATACTAACGAAGTGCCAGGTTGACCGTTTCATGGACTCACACCTTTGAAGAGGGTAGACTAATCATACCTGCCAGGACTTGGTTTGTTGTTACAAGCTGTCTTGAATATGTGATCAGAAACAATAGAGAATTTAGAAGGAAAAAAAAATTATGCCTGCTTCTTCGCTTAGTCCAATCCTTAATGTTATTATCCGTATGATTCATGTGTTGTTAGCTGTCTCTTTGCACAACTCCTGTTGTTGCCAGCTGTCTTCCTGTTGCTTCTGACTAAGAACAAGCCCCTCTGTAACAGGAGTGAACACTGCCCGGTGCTGCCCCGGCCTCCCCAGCGTCCTGCCACTGCTTATTGCGACAGCCCTGGTGCCAGGCCTCCTCTCGCTCCTTCTCCCGGGGCCGGTCTTTCCGGACAACTCAACTAGAACTGGAGAGACGAAATCTCACCACCCTCACTTCCAAGGAGCATTCTGGCTGTACTTCTTCCAAGATAGACCTGTTTGTTCTTTTGGCAGTTTGTGGTACTTTCAAAAAAATTTTTTTTACCAGCACAGCAGTTCTTAGCTACGACTCTTGTCAGGAGTGGTATTTACCAGCTAGTAAATCAATCATTACTCCATGGCATTGGGGATGCGACGCCTGTGTCTTAAATACTCTTTCCTTACATTTATGAGGGGGAAATATGTCTACGTAGGATGCAGTTTGTCAGGGATTAATTAGAGACTGTAACCCACACTTGTATTTATTTACTCCTTGCTTTTGCTTGCGGTGAAGGGTGCAGTAGGGGAAGAAAAACGATCTGTTATTCCCGTGATCTAAAGGTTTTACTGCCACCGCCAAGCAGAGCGCTCAGCTTCAATGCTACATTAACTTTTCCATTAAGGGCCCTGCCGTAAAGCACAGAGCCCTTAAGCATTATGAAGCTGCTGTCTGGAGCAAGGGTGAGTCACAAAGGAAACCCGAGAAGCCTTCACGAAACAAAGATCCCGTACAGAACTGCACCTCCTCACCACCACCCGCTTCGGAAGGCCGATCCCGGGGATCTTGCCCCCCTGCCAGCACGGCCGTCTGGGCATCTCCCTTGAGAACACAAAGCAGTCCCACCTTGGGGACAAGCGCAGGGCCGGCCCTGCAGGGCGTGGCTGTGGTGGAAATGGCCTCACTTGAACTCTCTGGCCTCTCTTCTCACCCAGACCATTTTGAATTTTCTTCAAACTTCTTCCTGTCAAATCTCTGTGGTCAGCCCGTGTCCTCTGGAAGCCCCCGCCAGGCCAACCCCTTTAGAAGTAAGCAGAATCCTCGGCAGCGGTCCCTCAGGCCCGCCGAATCGCCATCTCCTGGTGGAGATGGACCTGGTTTTTCAAGGTTCCCTGAAGAGACCAGGACGAGTGAGTGGCTGAGAGAGCTTGTCTGGAACCGTCACCAACACAGGACAGCCACGTCTGGTTCAGAATACACCGGGGAACATGTGAGCCGGAGCCCTGGGGTGGGTGACAGAAGCCGGGACCCAGGTTGTCCCTTCAGAGCGGGTGGTGGAGGCAGGTGGGTGGAGAGTGGAAGCCAGAAGTGACACATGTCCACCTGTCAGGTGAGAAGGTAAAGGGAGAAGAAATTCAAAGCCACGGTCCCGAGGGTGAGGTGGGGCCAGCCCTAGACCTTGAGCGGACTGGAAGTCTGCAGCCTGCCATCAGGGACAGGTGTCGTCACAGTTCTGTTTGTGACCCTCTTTCTCCCATCCACGCACCCAGGCTCACCCAGCAGGGACACACCCACCTTCTGCCCCAAGTCAGGCCAAGGAGGGCCCCAGCCTGCCACTTCCCCAGGCCCCTGGGGCTAGTTGTGGTCCCTGTGTATGTTGAGGATGAGAACGTCCTCCATGGAACAGCTGCCACAGCTCCGCATTCCAGGGACAAGGGAAGGTGTTAGAAACGCAGAGAAGGAAGGGAGGATGTGCTCGAGTGCGTCTGGCTAGGGGTGGAGAAGGCAGAAGGACTCGTACAGCCCTCAGCGACAGAGCGGGGCTGCCTCTGTGGGCGCCCGAGGCAGTCATCATCCAGAGGGGGCAGGCAGCCTCCTCTTCCTCCCACACAGACGGGTGGGCTCAAACTGCTGATGCTTGGTTAGCATCACCCCGGGGCTGCCAGGCCCACGGCCAGTGCTGTGACGCTTCGTGGTCTGGTACCCTGTCTCAGAGGTCCCTGCGTCAGAGGCCTCGTGGGCCCAACCCAGTGGTCGGACGTGGCCCCAGAGCCGCTGTGGAGCGCACACGGACAGCCACCGCTGCTGCCGTGCATCTCACCCCGCGGTGCAGGGAGGGAGGGGCCGCGAGACTGAGCTCGGGCCTGGCTGGTGGGCTGCCACAGGGGCCTCCACAGTGTGCTCTGACCGAGAACTACTGTGAGAACGGCGCAGGCCTGGGGGGTTCCATTCTGCCGGGCATGTGGTGCTCGGGGTCAGCACTGAACTGGCTCTCAGGCCTCGGGGGTGGGGGTGTCAGCTCTGCCCCTCCCCCAGGGCACGGGGTCTGTGCAGGACCCTCGGTTTGGTTAACTCTGCTGTCGCATTAAACAGGGGTCCCAGCGTGGAGTGAGCTCTGCTCACTGCCAGACGCCGAGAGAGAGAGAGAGAGAGGCCCTCGGAACCCTGTGGAGCTCTCAGCTCCTTCAGGGGGCAGAGCGATGTGCGTTGTAGCTGAGAGTGTGTCCTGTCTCGGGGCCCGGGAGCCTCTGAGCCCCACAGAGGACAGATGGACACTGAGACCTCCCTGGGCGAGTGGGAGAGAGGCCTGTGGCAGCGGGTTCAAATTCAGCCCCGGCAGATCAGACTCAGTTCCAACAGGTGAGCCAGTTTTACAAATCGAGAGTCTACTTGCGCCTACAAGCCACACCGTGCCGCAGCAGCACTCGGTCGGGCTTAGTGGGGTGAGCATGCCATCACCCCACCCCACCCTCCCCGTGATGTACAGCGAGGTGGTGCTTCGGTGTCCAGAGGCAGTTAGTTCCTTCCCGAGCCCGGGTCCTCTGCTGGCTTGTAATGCTCTAGCGAGGGACTGCAGAGGCGGGTGGAGTCCTACCCCAAGGACCCAGGAGGAAAGGAACATTGAGTGCCCACAGTGGTCCATGTGAGGGATATTCAGGGTCTCTGAGAGAGGTGTCACCCTGGGACTCAGTTAGGCATTCAAGTTGACCCCATCACAGAACTGCTCTTCACCAAAGTTCTCCCAGCATTCTTTTTTTTTTTTTTTGTAACTGAGAAACTGGCCTGAAAGAAGTGCGCTGGGCCGAGTCCACGCACAGGCCCTTGCTCCTAGCTGTGAGGCGTGTGCGAGTGGCTTGACTAACTCCTGTGTCACACAGATGTACTACGTAGCACCCATAGAGCGTCTGCTAGTAATTCCTGCTAGACTCGTCCCAATTGTCCACACCCACCACGGTGCAATCGTCACACCCACACTCCTCCATAGGCAGACTGCCTGCCGTCCTCAGGGACCCCGGAACGGGAGGAGAGGCTCACGTGGTAGTGGGCGCTGCTCAGTCTCAGAACCGAAGGTCAGGCAGAGGTGAGCCAGAGGCAGGGCCAGAGCCCACAGTCCAAGTGAGCCTTCTCTCGGAGCTGAGTCCAGGAGCAGAGGTCAGGGGTGCTGGAGCTGGACACAGAGTGGGAATCTGCACGATCCCCTCCAAGTACACAAAGGATGTGACTCTGTGCACACCCCAAGTCAGTCAGCCTTCACCCCCTTATCCTGCCCGTTAGTGAGGTCCACAAAGGGACCCCAGGATGGACCTGCAGCCACTGTACAGGGTAAAGCCACTGGCACACACCTAATGGCTGGAAGGAAGGTACCCGGGCATGGACCGGGGCCCAGCGCAGTTCTTTTCAACCAGTTTCTCAGTCATGGTAAAAAATAATAATAATGTTGAGCTTTTTCTTTCTTCAATTACTCAGTTTTCTTTGGCCCTACTTTTGTTTGACTACTATAATTGTACCTGGTAAAAGAATTCAGATGGTAAGTATCTAGGCTTATAAGCCTGTGGAACCACCCTTGTTTTCATTTGACATGTGACTTAGGCATGTTTTTCTTGTGCGAAGAGCCTAATTCCGTGAAATCCCTTTTGATGTAGTGGTTTCCTCGTGGATGGCCAGGCACTTTCTGGGTTTTAACTGGCTTAGCGTCGGGCTCAGCCTCGCGTGGCTCTTGGGGCCTCACCAGGGCTGTTTGCCTTCCGGGGTTCCGTGGCTGACCCCGCTTGCTCCCCAGCAGCCCTCCCAGGAAACGCACTGATGCTTCACCTGTGCCCACGTCAGCATGTGGTCGGACCAGGATTCCACTGGAGGACAAGCAGGGGACAGCCCACAGGGTGGCTGTGGGGTCAGGAGCCTGAACTTAGATGCTGGCCTCTGGAAGAGACCCCTTCTGCAGTCTCTGCCGCGCTGGCCTCTCTCTACCCTTTCCACATTGAACCCTGGAGAGCTGGCGGGTACCTTGAATAAGATTTCTGTTCACAGGGATCACAGCCATAGCGGGTTTTAAATTAATCTTAAAGCATCCATCTTTCATGAATGTTTTGAATGAAGAAACACCGAAGTCCTCTCTGCCCTCCGGCTTAGTTGAAAGTCCTCTCTGCACTGGATTTTTGTCATCCTCTGCGGAGGACACTAAACCAGCCAGCCGTAGGTCAAAGTGTATATAGGGTTTTCTTATTAAAGGAGGATGATTCACTCTCAAAGAACCTTTGGAGGTCGCCGTGCCCGGCTCGCTCTCTGGTTCAGGACATGAAGCCATCGCGCGGTGGCAGCGCTTAAGCACCTGAAGTTGGGGGTGTGAGGCCACGTTGAAAACAAACCCGGAGCCTTCGTGTGGTCGCTGATGAATCCTCCCGCCCCAAACTGAGAGCCGGCGATCGATGCTTTCAAAATTGAAACAGTATAGGTTTGTATTGATTAATGTGGCCAAATCAACAGGAAAGGTATTGTAACAGCTTTCTCAGACAGGCTGCTACCCCGTAATGGCAAACTATCAATTTTAGCTTTCCACTGATAAATCAGCTCGAAAATTGGATGTCAAAATTTTTTTCAGTGAAGTAGTGATTTCCCAGTGCCCTTTCACCTCTCCTGATGTAGTAGATTGGTTTATAAGACCGAGCTCTGTCTCCCAGAAAGCAGTTGTCAACTTGACACTCAGATGGCTTTTCCAGTGCCGGCGGCAATGCCCGGCCTGAGTCTGTGCAGGGGGCGTTACAGCAGCCATACCGAGGCGCCACCAAGCGCCATGATGACGCCTTTACTGGGGGAATGGAGTAACCCCCCCCCCACTAACCGCCCCCTCCCCGTGCACCTTCGGCCTGAGAGGAGGGTTGTGCCTCCTGTCTGGAAGTCCGCTCTTTCCTCACAAAGTGGGTTTTGTGTTCGTTTTCCCCGAGTAGCGGAGGCAGTGGCTTCCTTTTGTCATTATCTCTTTCTTTCTCTGAAGAACCTGGGCGGTTCAGTTTGTGACCCAGCTCCTCAGTCGCTGGGGTCAATATGAAGAACTTCAAGACCAGAAAAACTCAGAAGAAGAAGAAATGGAAAGGCAGACAAAGGCGGCCCTCCCCTCTCTGAGGGAGCCGAGATAAGCAGCAGAGGATTTGATGAGCAGCACAGAGCAGGGGCTTAATTGGGATTTAATGGGGTGGGCTTTGGTGACAGCTGACGGGGCCCATACCTTCAGACCGAGGTGGCCGACTTAGGTAGCCTGCACCGGTATTGATTGTGAAGTTTCTGTTGTATAATTACTTTTTGCTAAGGGGGAAAGCAGGGCTGTCTGGAGTATTGATCTCCACCGAGGGTCTGGGCTGCAGTCCCCCTGCTCGGTGGTGAGTGTCATCTCTCAGCCAAGACGAGTGTGACAGTGCTCTCGGAATCTGACTGGCCCCTTGTCCCTGCCCCCCTGCCCATCCAAAAGCTGCTGTGACCGCCACGGTGTGAAGGCCGCCTTCTCCCCACAGATGCAGGAAGCATGGGGGCAGGGGGTAGGCGGTGCGTGGCACACGGACGAGGGTTTGGTTTGGGCTTTGAAGCTTAGAATCCACCGTGTGACATGGAGAGCCCCCACTGTCCTTCTACCCCACTGTCGCGGGAGCCTCTGGAAGAGTCCCTCCTCGCTCTCTGCCCCCCATCCTCAGTCTGTCCTTCCATCCACCGGCACCTTGTCCCCACCTAGGAGGACAGATTGGCATCTGCGAACTGGACCCTGCGACAGCGGGAGGAGGTGGGTGGGGTCAGATTTGGAGGGAGGCTGAGATCGCACCCCGAGAACGTCACTCTGCCCATCTCCAGGACCCTGCCTTTGGCCAATCGCTTCCCTCAAATGGGCTTTTTGGGGACCCCGGGGTGCACGCCGCGTTGTCCCCACAAACGTCTCCCATTCAGGCCTCTTTCCTGGGGTGAACATGTCCACAATCCGCATGTCAGAGGCCTTGCTTGGGCGCCCTGCCCGGGGGCCTGGGTGGCGTGAGCGCGGCGGACAGCCCTGCTGAATGCTCTGGGCTGGGCTGCAGCCCACGCTGCCGCACGCGCGCGTCTCGGCTCACCAGCAGGGGAACGCTGCCCTGGGTAATGGCTTTCAGTTAAGTACTGTTATTGAAAGACTGTCTGGCAATCATTCCAGATCATTTTGAGACCGAGGCGCGGGGTTTGGAGAAAGGTCACCCTCGGTGCCGAGCTGAGCACGAGGCCTCACAGAGGGGCCCTGCCTCGCTGGGTTGTCGTAAATTTCCTCCCAGCCCATCTGGGAGTGCCAAGTAGGACGCCGTTGTTTCTGCCTCGGGGGCAGGCCGCTTCCCGCTGCCTTTCCTTTGTTTCCCTCCGCCCCCACCACCACCACCACCAATTCTGCTTATCCCCCTGACCTGGCACAGGCCCCCTGACACTGGGATGTGGGGTGGAGTGGGGAGGGCGCTCCCTAGCCCACCCAGAAGAAAGCCTAGCTTCCATGCTGAGCCTTGTGGGGGAAGTTTGGGTTTGGGATGTGTGTGTGTGTGTGTGTGTGTATGCGCACTTTACACACTCCTGCCTCTCCCCCTCACCATTCTGGCCACAGCTGGCTCCTTGCTGTCCAGAGCTGGCAGTGAGGTGCAGGGCGCACACAGGCAGGGGAGAACCAGTCTGATCCTAGGGTGTCACTTCCCAAGCTCTGGCATCCCCCAGCACTCTCGCCATCCCTGGAAATCAATCACTCCCGAGCCCACAAACACAGCCCCGGCTGGGAAAAGCTCAGCAGGCGAAGCCGCTGGCTGACATCACACCTGCGATGTCCTCCTTTCTCTGTTTTCCTCACTCCCTTGAAGGAAAGAATGGGTCTCTGATGAAATGATTCTTCACTGGCATCCCAGAAGCCTGGGCTCTCAGCTAGGATGCCCCCACTAACCCAAGCCCAACCAGCCCCTCTGCACAGGGGCTGCCCCTGCCCCTTGGAGGCCCCAGATCAGGGCCAGCGGGCTGGGGTTTCTGTCCACCCGCACTGGAGCAAAGCCGCACGGCCAGGCCAGGGGGCAGGCACAGCTCTGAGGGCTGACCGGGGTAGGGGTGGGGAAGCAGCCCCTCCGCCCTCATTGGAAAGGGCTCCTTCTGTGATGACCAGCGTTTGTTCTAATTACCAGGAGACCGGCAGGCGCTCCTGAGTTCTCCTGGTGGGCCCTTTAAGAGAATGGGAATGGCAATGTCTTGGATTTGTGGAAGGAAAGAGTTCATCAGATGAAACGGTCACCTTTCTAAAGAACGCCGGTCCACTGCGGGGGGAGCAGCCCCCCTGCATGACCTGAGCTGCGTCCGCTCCTGGAGGAGGCTTGCGGGGGATCAGTTCTGGGTCTGTCACCAGGGAGGGGGCAGACTTTCCCTGGTAGATGGCACCCTCTAGCCTTGTTGCTGCTCACAGCAAGGTGGGGTGGGGAGGCGGGGCACTTTACACGGGGCAGTCTCAGGGGGTCAAATGCACCTGGCCTTGCCGTAGGTGGTGGGAACTGCTGGTGAGTTTGGCGGAGATTCCCGAGGTAGTCGCAGAGCCATCTCTAACCGCTGTCGGCAAGGGACCTAGGGCCACTGATGCTCATGTTGCAACATGGGCTCCCTTCTCGATAGTTCACTAGAACGGTGTGTGCACTCTCCTGACCCCTCACCGATGACACACGGGCCTGGCCAGCACCACCTGCCCTGGCCTCCGCTGCTCGGGGCGGTCACTCTGCAAGAGGCAGAGACAATGCCGATGTCAGGAGGCCCTGGATCTAGAGGAGCGGGCCGCCCCTCGGCTCTCCCAGACGGGGGCATGTGGAGTTGAGGTGTTTGCTGACAGGCTGGCCTGAAGACAGACGAGGTCCCCGCTCAGGAAGCCCCCAGAGCGCCAACCACTAGGTGTCAGAGCCAGCCTGAGAGAGAAGGCGGTTTTTAAAGTCCTGAAACCCACCCATGCCATCACAGGCTTGTTCCTGGCAGGCGAGTGATGGCCGTCCATCTCACGCTGCTGTTCCTGCCATCCACCCACAGACTGGAGCACGGCACGACTTAGCCTCGGTCCGCCCATGGCCTTCCACACAGGACGGTGCTCCATCCCCCTCTGTCCACCTGTGGAGTGCCTTCCCCCTCCATGTCCACCCAGTGGAGTGCTGTCCATCCTTCATTTCCAACGGTGACCCCAAGGGACAATGTGCGATGCTCTTGACCTGGCCGAGCGGCTCAGAGCTGCAGGTTCTCCGTCTGAAGAAGTGCTTCCTTGGTGCAGATGCCCATGGGCAGGTGGTGTCCATCGCAGCGGGCTTATGGCTCAGGCCCGTCTCTTCCTACTTCTCACCCAGAGGGAATCCCAGTGTTCACCGGCATTGCTCCCCCTTTGCTCCTGTCCAGTGAGTGTCCTGTGCAGGCAGCAGGTCCTGCTCTTCTTAAGCTGCCATTGGCTCTCTCTCTCTCTCTCTCTCTCTCTCTCTCTCTCTCTCTCTCTCTCTCTCATGGGGGTGCCTCTGTGTGTCCCTCTCAGTCCTTGTATCCAGAGAGACGGCAGGCTGGCTGGCTGGCCTCCCATGTGGAGAGTGGACCAGGCTCCCTGCTCCTCACCCTCCCACCCCATCGACCTGCTTTGAGAGCAAGGCCTGTCTCCTGCCCTGACCCCGACGTCTCACCATTTGGTGGTTACAGCCAAGGCTTACCAACAGCACAGCCCACGGGGCTCTTTGGAAATCAGGGAAAAGAATCAGGGAAAGAAAATGACCTTGAAGATGACCTTCAGTTGGTGAAGACTGCCCTTTGTAGGGAATGGGCCAAGGTCAAGAGTGTAGGATGTGACTATTTAATGCATGGAGGCAACACTGAAGGCCTGAGTGGAGTGAAGAGTTGTATGCGAGTAAAATTAACTGTGAAACCAGCGACATGCTGTCCTGATGGGCTGTAATGCTAATGTGTTGATGGCTTTTCCTTCGCGTTAGGGCGGAAGCACTTCTCTCTGGCACGCCTCCATAAATATCAGCGGAATGATACAGGCAGCCGACCCCTCCCGCTGCCTCTCCCAGATCATGCTCCCACAGGCTGGCAGAGAGGGTACCCTGTGCCACCTGCTCACGGAGCGTACCTGCTCAGGCCCAGTCTGGTCCCCGGCAGATCCTGGCCACCTCCCCGGGGCGGAGCAGCTCCTGAGGAGAGGGCACTCCTGTGCTGCGGTCAGGGCTGACAGCAACTTGCACCCCTTGACTTGTTTGTGTCAGGCAGGGGAACAAGAAGGACAGAAGCCCCCGGTTGCCGTTCAGAGGGACGCGTGGTGTCGGACCAGGACTGACCAGGAGCAGGGACACAGTTTGGGGAAGGCCTGCCTGCGGGGCTTCCAGTGGAAGATGAGGCAGGGACATTGAACTCGGGCACAGGAGCGAGCCCTTCATCTCTGCCCCTCCTGCCCCTCAGTAAGGCTCGCGTTTGCGGCCACGGGGTCTTAACAAACCCAGAAACCTGCTCCTCCCTTAGATTCAAATCTCATGCCTCGGAGCTGTGCGCGTGCTGGTGACCCCTCGGGGAGGGCAGAGGGGAGCGTGGGGGCTTTGGGGCCCTGGCCTTCCTGAGGCAGAGAACCAGGCCTTTCTTGGCAGGCACTTCCTGGTGGATTCGGGCTGCAGCCCAGCCCTGCCCCCTTGGCACTGCCCAAAGTCTTCTTGTGGAAGTGCCAAAGCAAGGGCTGTTCTGCTTGTGCCATGCGTCGTAATACCAGTCTTGGTGATGGGCGGAGCCTGGGGGTAACGAGGTCGGGCATTAGGCTGCAAAGCCAGGCCAGCAACCCAAGCCCCCCACTGCTCCGGGCCTGCTCCTGCGCCGGCCACAGCTCCAGAATCACAGGGGCAGCTCTGCTCTGTCAGCGCCGACTCCGTGGAAGCGGGACTGGTTCCAGATTTGGAGCCAGTCTGTGTGAAAAGCCCAGAGAGGAAGGGTCACCCCACGTGGACAAAGAAACCAGTGCCCCGAGGAGCTGCAGCCTCTGGGCATGGACTCCGAGAGGGAGGGGTCCTGCCTGCAGCCTACAGGACCTCCTGAGGACTTGCTTGACTATGCAGCGGACTAGCCTCCCTGGCCTCAGACGGCCCCTGCAAGCCACTGACCGCGGGTCGGGAAGCACGTAGCGGATACAGACCGCTGAAGGACCCCCACAGTCTGGGGAGGGAGGCTCCTGGCCGCCTGCTCCACAGCTAGTCAGACGCAGCTGGCAGCAGTCATACGTGAGGTCCAACACACATAGCTCGTGCACACCCCGAAGGGCCTGTCCTAGAGCTCGCGGAAGATGTGCCTTGCCAGCTGGTGAGGGCATAGAGCCACCCTGCCCACCATCCCGCAGGGAAACTTCCAGAAGACCTGCCCAGCCCTCCTCTCCTTCCCTCACAGCCACAGACCCTCGGGTGACAAGAGGGCGCAGGCTGGAAGAACACTGTCCTGAAGGAGAGGCTTCCCAAGGCCTGTCGCCCTGTCAGTCACTGACGGAGCTGGCCGTCCATGCAGCCGCTCCTCCTCTCAGAGAAAGCCAGACCAACTGCAGACAATTCTGTGTCCCCTCACAGAGACCCTGCAGCACAGGCTCGGTCTGCCCCAGGCCCTGGACTGTCCATCTTTTTCTCAAGGGGCAGTTTGTGGGTTTGAACGGCTAGCCTCACAGTTAGCATACTTAACCCTCCAAAGACCAGAGAAACCATTGATCCTCTGCAGTCCCAGAAAGCCTGGCGGACAGGCTGGTGCTGCCCTCAGAGGAAGAAGCAGGGGGCTCCAACAACCAGCAGAGACTCCAGGTGGACAACATCGAGTCACCCACCTGCACCACTCAAAAGCCGGCTGGCAGGCTCTGAGAAGTGTCACGATTTTCAGGACGGACTGAGAATTCTTCTGCGTGACATGCCCTGCCCTTGATCACATGGGCCTCATGTGCCCGCTTTGCACCTCAGCGTGGACCCTGGCACGTGGCCCTGCGAGGCCAGGCAGGGAGAGTGGCCCAGGGTCTTCTCCCACAGAGCAGCTGGCGGGTTCGTACCGCGGACCTTGGGTTGTCGGCCCAATACAGTCCCACTGGGCTCCTGGGGCTCCTGTGATTTCCCCTCCCCCCCCATACACACACACACACCATCGGTGGACACCATCGTCAGCACTGGCCTGGGGCAAGTGTGAGCACGGGGACACCATGCAGGGGCGTGGAGGGAGGGAGCGGGAAGGTGATGGCAATTCCCCACCGGTTCATATGAGGATCCTTAGGCCTTGCACCACCCAGGCATGGCCCACTCTCAGGGACCCTGAGGGACAGGGTGGACCTTCTCCGTGCGTATCGAGTAGTTACTCCTTGTGAAGTAGAAAGGCCTGTCGGTCTTCCGCCCTGGAAGCGTCTGGTGGTTTCCAACTGTTGACCTTGTAGGAGCGGCCAATGCAGAGCCCACTGGGGCTCCGGCCCCAGGCACAGGGGCCTGTGCAGCCTCCTTGGCCATCTGTCTCTGGGATCCCCCAGGGTCTGTCTGACTTTGCAGTAGGCAGTCCAGCGCCTGGCCCGCTGCACCACTGGATGACATCGTCATCCCGGGGACAGCACCGTAAGGAGCGTAGTCTTCCCGCCCACTTCTCACAGTCAGCAGGGCTGCGGTGCAGTCAGCTGTTCTCCCCAGCACCCCTCCACCCCACCCCCCGGCTTTGTCCCAGGAAGCAGCCCCCACACAGCTGTTGGGTGGAGAAGGCCACAGTGACGCCAACGCTGGCTGAGGACCAGGCTGGGCCGGGGCTCCGTGACTCTGCACGGTCAGCGGCAGGAAGGAGTGTTCCTCAGGGTTCGCCCACCAAGCTGGCTCAGCGCCCCAGCAGAGGCCTAGCAGGGACACCGTGGACAGAGGGCTTGACGATGTCCAGGACTTCAGCTACACGTCAGGCCCATGGGGCCACCTGGGATGAGGGAGATGCCCCAGATGACAGACCCAGCCCTTTAGGACTGTGCTCTGAGACTGGGGTTCTGTTTGACCTTCACCTCCAAGGTCACTCAGGGTCTAGCATCTCAGTGTCTAGAGGTAGATATTAAGGTGGATGGGTGCCCCCACTGCAAGGCTGGGCAGGGATGGGGTGTCATGGGGATGGGCACAAGAGGAAGGGGGAGCTTATGTCCCCACAGGATCTGCACTGCCTCCATGTGGGTGCTGGGCACCTCGTTGCTGCAGGATCAGAGTGAGGCCCCCAGCTGGCTGGGTGCCCTTTGGGTGCTGGCAGATGGAAAGGGTGTCCATGGTAGAAAGGGGAGAGAACGCGGGTGCTGGTCTCTCCGGGTGAATTCAATGAGAGCATCTCAGCACACGCTTCAGGAAAGCATTCCGGCTTCAGGAAATAGCTGTAGAGGCCGATCTTAGGGGCTTCCATTAGCCTCAGGACTGTGTTTAGACGCACGGACAGGCGTGATCGGCGTCCGTGTTAATGGTGCATCACAGACCTCTCATTTTACAGGATGGTGCGTGGCTGCTGTTGTCTGCAGAGGAAACAGATTAAGGGACACTTAGGGCACTTAGGAGGCTGGCACTGCCTGTCCCTTGCACTTGTGCCCCAGGACACGGGACATTATCGTGCGCAGAGCCATAGCTCCAGTCACTGTCATCCAAGGTGAATGAGATCTGGAGCATTTTCACTATTTAAAAAACACACACACATAAACAAACTGCATCTTGTTAATCTATTAAATTCTTACCAAATTCTCTCACCGGGTGCCTGGTGGTGAACTAAGCATGGTTCTGTTTGCCGTAACCACTGACCAGGCTGACCCCGACCGGCCTTCCAAGTTAGACCTGGGGCCACTTCTCCGATGGCAGCCTGGGCACCAGCAGCCTCCTACCACCGCAGAGTGTACACAGACTATGCCAAGGGCACAACCCCGCCCTTTCTAAAGGCCCGGTGCAGGCTGAGGCGTGCCCGCCCTCCCGGTCGTGGGGTTCTCGGCCAGCCGAAAGCGACCCTGGCACAGGACTCGTCAGTGGGCCCGTTAGAATAACAATTTACTGAGACAATCACCACATACTGGAGTCTCTGCGCAGCCCTAATTCCGAGTTATTAATAATAGATACGGCCACACTCTGCTCGGGTGGCTACGGGCAGCGGGGAATTATTCCGATGAATATTTCAGCACATTATTTTAATCATCGTTGCACCAAATCCAAGTGGGCGATATTTTATGCTTCCTAATTCCGTCTGCGAGAGGCGGGGTCGTTAAACTGCGCACTGCGTGCCGCCAGGTCTGCCCATGATTTACGGGCTTGGTTAGAAACGGGGAGGGTGCGCACGCGGTGCCATTAAGACCTGTCAAGTGAGGAGGCCTGGTGATGGACGCGCGACCCCAAGAGGACGCCCACGGGGCCCTGGAGCCAGCCCGGGCCTGGCGGTGCCCTCTGCTTAGGCCCTGCCAGCCCGAGGCCAGGATAAACTCTGTGGTTGGGGGGCGGGGTGGGCGGCGTTGACCCTGACAGCTCCTGCTCTCTCTCCCGCAGCCAGCTGCACGACTTCTGGCGCCTGGACTACTGGGAGGACGACTTACGGCGCAGGAGACGCTTTGTCCGCAACGCGTTCGGCTCCACGCACGCCGAGGCCTTGCTCAAGGCCGCCATTGAATACGGTCAGTGCCCGCCCTCCTGCTCCAACATCCCTGCCCCCCACTCCCCCCGAAGGGCTGCACCCAGCTCCAGGGCCAGCAGCCCTCCCTCCCTCCCTCCCTCCCTCCTTTCCTGGCAGGCAAGTCACTCCTTCCCCTGTGTCTTCAGACTGGGGCCAGTAGGAGGGCCATGTGGTCACCTCTCACTCACACCGACACACTTTGATCAAGGGTGTGCACATGTGCACAGGTAGCAGACACACACACACACACACACACACACACACACACACGGTGTACGAGGGTGGACCCTAGCGCACCGCTGCTGCTGGTGTCCCTGTTCAGGGTTGCCCAACTGACTCCAGAGGAAAGGGGTGGGGACGTGCTGGGTGACAAGTGGGTGGCTGCAGGTGTGCTCTCGCAGCCCTGCACCACCTTCAGGAAAGCATGTCCCGATGCAGCGGTGGCTTCTATGGGGATGGAGTCCAGAAGGTGATGGTGGCTGTCTTTTGGAATCCTGATGGATTTTCATGCAGGATGCAGGACAGCCTCAGGGACTTGTCAGGCAGAAGTCTTCAGAAAGTGGGAAGCTGCCCTGGTGGGAAGGGGACCCGGGACATTTGGCAGAGGCAGTGCCCGGTCACCACAGGTGCCTGCTCATCCCCAGGACAGCAGGGGCATGTCTCTGCACCCCCTGCAGCCTGCCTGTCCCGCAGATGTCTGTCTCCCCCAGACCCACAGGGCCTGGAAAGGAGTGTGCTTAGAGGGCCTGGAGGAGGCGCAGACCGGCCTGCCTAGAACACCTCCACTCTGTCCTGTGCCACTGTCATAGGTGGTCTCATGTGGGTTACAGCCACGGGTCACTCCATCTCCCTGAGCACCCCCCTCTCCCTCGCTGCCCCTCCACTCTAACAAGCCTACTGTCCCTCTCCAGGGACGGCCGGTCTCTCCTGACCTCATGTCAACTCGTAGACGTGAGAGGAGTGCACCTACCCATGCCCCCAAGGAGCACTCTGACCCTGCTTCTCTCAGGACTGTCCCTTGGACGGCTCCTGGCGCTGTCCGTCCGTCTCCTGCAGGACTACAATTCAGAGGCGTCAGTTCTCCTTGGGTCCCCCTTGTCCAATGTCCCATTCCCACATGGCATGAAGCAGTGCAGGACACCACAGCTCGGGTGGGACCCACCTAAGTCCTCAGAGCAGCAGACTGGCCCAGTGCAGTGGGCCCTTGGACCTCTTGCCTGCTGCTCCCATGAGCCTTCACTGTGTGTCACGTCCAGGCCGCACCTGGGCCTCTTCCTATAGGCGCTGCCTGCAGGTGCCCTTGTGAGGTTGTGGTCTTCATACCAGAGCAGTGGCCGCATGGACGGGGGCCCTGCAGGGGAGTGCCCCTTCCCATTCCCATACTGTGGCTGATCAGTGTCTCTGTGACTGTGGGCCCTTTGGCTCCCCCAGAAGTCTCACCAGTGCCCTCGTGCTGTGGTCTTTTCTACTTCCTTCCCTGCCCCTGCCGTGCAGCTCGGCCTGTTCCCGGTACACACAGGCACGTGTGGGGTGTCCCGTCTGCACCTGCAGCCTGCGTCCTCATTCTCCAGCCCCAGCCCCTGTAGACCTGTGTCTGCCCTCCCAGGTGCGCAGGCTTCCTGCAGGGGGTGTGGGGAGAAGCGAGCAGTAGATGGATGGCTGGGTGGCCGCCATATCGCCAGGAGACTCATGATGTGAAGCCCTGGGCCCCTGCAGGGTGGGCTCGGGGCCCTGGGTGGGCTGCTGCCTCGAGCGCGAGGGTCGTGGACTCCGTCCACTGCCGACTGCAGTTCCGCACTGCTCTCCCTGGGCATCACATAGCTACTTCATTTCCAAGGCCCTGTCGCCCCAGAAGGGTGGCAGTTCAAGCCCCCTGCCACATCACAGGAGACAGACGAGGCTGTCTGTCTGTCCAGGTGGACAGCCTGCGAAAGGAACTCTCAGTTTTCAGCCCCCTCTGACTCCTGGAGACCCCGTGCAGCCACGGGCGGCAGGGGGCTTGGCTGATCCATGAGCTCACAGAAGGGGAGCACCTCCTGCCGAGACAGTGCGCTGCCAGTCATCGTCCAGCCTCGGGCTCGTGGGGGCACCGGGAAGCCATTAGGACAGAGAAGGGTGGTGTTGGTGGACAGTCAGGATGCCCATCAGTGTCCTCCAGAGCTGGGAGGGCAGCCTGAGCTTTCTC